>CM022776.1:15861516-15879016 GCA_012411365.1 Ameiurus melas
GTGTGTGTGTGTGTGTGTGTGTGTGTGTGTGCACATGTGTCAGCGTGTGTGTGTGTGTGTGTGTGTGTGTGTGTGGATTCAGATTCCACTTCTGGCAGCTCTCACCGTGGCAAACTGCTACACTGACAGGGCAGCCACACCTCCCTGGAGACTAATACAATAACCAGCAGAAATAACCAAGCGAACCCCCGGGGAAGGAGACCGACCAAACGCATGATTAAATATCCAGTAATACTTTGATTAGCATCGAACGGCTTTCGCTTTATTCCTGTTCGTGCCTTCTTACTTTTCACACTTCACCGGAAAAACAATGGATAAAAATACACGCGAAAGCCCAGACCGTCCGAGCTCCGTCTTAAACGATTTCTCGCGCGCATCAAAAATTCCGTTTTGACTTTTGTCGCAAGCGGCGCACGTGGACCGACTGAACGTCAGCACGGACGTTCAACGTTAATAGCGACGAATAAAGAAATACAGCCTGGACAGGACGAGGGAACGTGTCTAACAAAGGAGAACAAACGAACAATGGTGAACCGTGCACGCTTACAGCGCGGCCGAACTGAACAACTACTGAAGAGATCGGCTCGCGTTTGTTTTTATATACACACACACGTTTTATATATATATATATATATATATATTATATATAAAAATCGCAAGAGACAAAGCACGTAACAAAGGAAAACACCAAGGCTGTAGTGCACGTTTTTACGCTCACAGAGCGGGTAAAATTTGTTTTTCAAAAAACAAGTGAATGAAACAAAAAGCAATAAGGAAAAGAAACCGCACATCTGGTTTTATGTGTGTACGTATAAAATATATACGGACAAGTACTGAACGCACCTGACAATAGAGGAGACAAAGCACTTGTGTACTCACAGAGTGACTATTCGCGTTAATCATATACATTTTTTTTTAAAACACGATACTAAAATGTGAATTAAGGTTTAATGAAATTCTAACTCACAGGAGGTGAAGAGCTTCTAACAAAGGGGGGGAGGGGGGAGGAAAACAAACCGCCCATTAGCCTGGTGAAATGTTTGCTCGTCTTAGTTCATGGAGAGGCTCTCGATTAGTTGACAGCTCTTCTGCGTTTCCACACTTTCTCAAGTGGAAAGCACGCGTACACGCGCACACACACACACACACAACACACACACACACTTTCCTTATGAGGACCTTTCCCCTGACACCTAATTAACACTGTGCCTTCACCTAAATCTAACCCTAGTCTTAACCCCAGTAACCAAAAATGAAGCCTATAGAATCCATTAGTGACTTCTTTTTTTAATATATATATATATATAAATAATAATCATTTTATTGAAATGACGTGAAATTGAACTCATTTCTTCCGCAGGGATCTGAGCCAAGTGTTTCAACAAGGTCTACACCGTGACACATCCCTGTCCTTGTGGAGATCTGGTCCCCCAGTAGGATATAAACACACACGCACGCACACGCACGGGCACGCGCGGACACGCGCACGCAGCGGTGCAGCTGCTGATGAGGAGCTCGCGCTCGGCTGAAAATGGGAATGGTCAGGAAAATAATCAATCAATCAATCAATCAATCAATCAGTGTGTCTTCCTTTCCGTGGTCGATCAGGGAGCTGATCTACAGGGGAAGGAAGGAGCTGACTCACCTGAAAGCCTCGGAAAGGCTTTGACTACAAACCACACACAAAACTAACAAACGTCCATCCGGAAGAGGACGGAAACGCCGCACAGGAATGAAGGGTCATGTTGTCCCGCAGGTTCGAAGGGAACAGAGATACTGTAACTAATGGCAACGAGATGCGCAAAGAAAAGCCTCTCAACTCCTTCTCAGACGCGCTTGTTTAAACTTCCTCACCCGGCTCCAAGCCGTCGTTTGCGTCTTGGGACGTGTTTTTTAAAAGTCACACAAACGTCGCCATGTTGTTGAACATTTTTATTTACACATGCAGATAAGAACGGGTCGACGACATGCTCACGACAGAAGTCCGCTCGCGCATAGCGCTTGCTCACTTACTTACTTTATTTCTTCAGGACCGCCGAGTTTTTCATTCCCTTCACCCGTGAAGGACAAAGAGTGACGTCTGAGCTGTTGCTGTTGTTGTTGTTGGTGTTGTTTTGTTTTCAAAACTCCGAAACGTTTGAGAGAAAACTCCCAACTCTTATACAGCGCAGAAATCCCATCGCGCGCGCGAGTTAACCGGGCTCGTGCGTTTCAAACGGCGGGTGGGATTAGAGCGAGGGGAGCAGCGCGAGGACAGCAGCGCGAGGCGAGACGAGACACGTGCGTCTGGGCGGAGATTTCGGCAGCGAAAAGGGAGAGGGGGGCGGGGTATATGCAAATTGACACTCAATTGTGCTTATCTCAAACATGTGTATTTAAAGTCGAAAGACACGCCCACTATTCTCCGGGGAGAGTTCCTGACTTTCATTACTGCCACAATTCTCTGGATTTTGATGGCAAACTGATTGTGTGTGTGTGTGTGTGTGTGTGTGTGTGTGTGTGTGTGTGTGTGTGTGTGATTTAAAAGGCTAATGCTTATCATCGCCCCTTAGGTTAGAAAAAAATTTAATTAAACTACTATTATATATATATATATATGTGTGCGTGTGTGTGTGTGTGTGTGTGTATATATAGATATGTACGTGTGTATATATATATATATATATATTATGTCAGTGTGTGTGTGTGTGTGTATATAATGTGTGTGTGTGTTGTATGTGTATATACATATATATAATATAATATATATATGTAAAATATATAATGCAAAATATGTAACATATGTATATACATATATATAATATATATGTAAAATATATATACACACACACACACATATATATATATATATATTGATTTAGTTGATTTTTCCTGCTGATTTAAAATTTCCAGCATCGCAATTTGACATAAATGTGTTGTAGTTAATATATCAGCGCCAAATGTGTACTACATCAGTTGCTAATTTCTGATCTTTACAATACTGGCCCTCCATTCTTACATAAACTGCAGTTAGACTGTTTTATTAACAATTAAAATACTTTTCTTTCATATTGTTTTCATGTTTTCATATTGAATTTGATAACTGGAAATGCTTGAAAACTATAGAATTGAAGAGGTAGAACGAAAGAAAGAACGAAAGAAAGAAACTGAGATCCAGACCTCAGTGTCATCGTAGCTAGTTATGGCCACGTGTGGCGTGTTAAATTTTAAGATACGACGATATGCATCATAGTAAGAACAGCGAGGTCAAATTATAAATATTAAACATCGTGATCGGTATACATACTGAAAGATAGCAGGATGACATGAGGGTGATCTTCATGATGTAGAATACAACATTACAATCTTTTTTTAGACACGATGTGGGTGGCTACACCTAATCACGCATAGCACGAGGTTGCCTTCGCGTATTGAAAATGTATTGAATGCGTAATTGTAGTACTGAATATTTCATGGATAACCACATAATGAAAATATAAATCACTTACACCTAGTGGTCAAAATCATAATGATACAATAGTAGATCTGTTTATTTCACCCTGTGTTGTCTATCTAGCCACACCCTTGCCCCTTTTTCTTTGTTTTTTTTTCCAACTCCTCATTTTTCTTATATGAAATCTGCTACATAAAGCCAACCAGCTTATAAGGATTTGGCAAACAGAGCAAAAAAAAAAAAAAAAAAACTATTGCACTGTGTTCAATGTTAAGGTCAATAACCTACAGCACATTCTGTTCATCTATCTCGCTGAGGATTGTTGCCAGGGTTACATAGGAGACACCCCCATCCACCCCCCCCCCCGAAAAAACCCCGGTATTTGTGGGCCTTTGAAGTAATTACTCATAGGTTATAATACTACACCTACTACTACTACTAATAAAAATAATAATAAGAAGAAGAGAATGAAGAAGAATGGGAAAGAAGAATTGTTTTCTAATAATGTAACAATAATATTAACGTAACGTAATAATGGGAATGTGCAAGTCCCATGTTTAGAATTAAACCGTAGGCTACATACTATGTACATACAATAACAGTTATATTACTCATTTATCAACAGCACAGTGGTCTAATAGAAGTATATTTAATTTCCCTCATCTCAGGTGTGAACGTAAACCCAGGCTTGCGCTCACATTTGTGCCTCCTCCTGAACGCCGCAGCTCGAGGAGGCAGCTGGTTTTTTGGCACATTACTTGCCTTCGTTAAACCAGGGTTTGACATTAGACATGAAACAGCGTTGAACCCAAAACGTGTAGGATTTAATAGATTATTGCACATCCCTTTGGACCGTCTGTCTAATAGGACACAGCTGTGACAAATTTCCCACGATGTCAAATTTTCGGAAACAAACAGGTAAAAAAAATATAAAAATAAAATCATGTTAAAAAAAAAACACCAAAATATGGATTTCCATTAAAAGGTTTTTAATGGAAAAAAGGGAATGGGTCCAAAATAAAGAAGTCATGTTAACCTGCCACTGCCTCTGTATATGTGTGTGTGTGTTTGTGTGTGTGTGTGTGTGTGAGAGAGAGAGAGAAAGAGAGAGAGAGAGAAAGATAGAGAATTAGAGAGAGAGAGAGAGAGACAGTAAGTGAGGAAGGGGGAGTAGATTATATGTAAAGCTGACACAATTGAGTATATAGAGACAGAGAGAGAGAGAGAGAGAGAGAGTGACAGGGGCAGTGGACTGGACGGCTCCCTGGTGGGAGACGAAGGACGAGCTCAGCTGGGAGTGTTTGGCCAGCAGTGAAGAGCCTCATCAAACCGCTCATAAAATATTAATCACACTCACAAAGAACCTCCATCACACCCTCCAGACAGACAAGGAAGAGGAGGAGGACGAAGCAGGCAGAGAGACATGGCTAAAGTGGAGGGCATAGAGACAGGTGGACAGATTGGGAGAAGAAAGGACTAAATGAAAGAAAGGAAGGAAAAGTGAAAGAAAGTGACAGAGAATTAGGTGAGATGAGAAGGAGAGAAACAGGAGAGAAGGAGGTGAAGAGTGATGAAAGGAGACTGAAGGATAAGAGGAATAGAGGAAGCTACTGAGAGAACGAAAGAAGCAGAAGAAAGGGACAAAAGAAAGATGGAGGAAGAGATGGAGAGAAGAAAGAGATGGGAAAGAAACAGGGAGAGGAAGAGATGGAAAGCAAGCTAGAGAACAGAAGGACGAGTAAGGTATAGAGGGAAGGGAAAAGGAAAGATTGAGGGAGAGAGAAAGTGTGTAGAACAAGTGATGGATGGAAAAGAAACTAAAGATGGAGAAAGAGTGGGGTGGGAAGGGGAAGGAGAAAGAGAGATGAATGGAAAAAAGAGGGAAGAAAAAAGTAGTGATGGAGAAAGAGAGAGAGAGATGGAGGAACATGTGGAGGGAGAAAGCCAAAAGCAGAAGAAGGACTGATGGAGAGAGAGAGAGAGAGAGAGAGAGAGACATGTGGAAGAAAACTATTTAAAGCAGAAAAAGGAATGATGGAGAAAAAGAAAGAGAAAGACGGCCTAACACAGAAGAAGGTGTGATGGAGAAAGAGAAAGAGACGGAAAAAGAGAGCCAAAAGCAGAGAAAGTGTGATGGTGAAAGAGAGAAAGAGAAATAGAAGGACACAGGCAAAGGCAAAAGAAAGGGTGATGGAGAAAGAGAGGGATAGAGAAAGAGATGAAGGAAGTGAGTCAAAAGAAAAGCAAAAGTGATGGTGAAAGAGAAAGAGAGAGAGAGAAAGAGCTGGAGGAAAAGAATCTAATGTAAAAGAAAGGGTGATGGAAGGAGAGAAAGAAAGGGTGATGGAAGGAGAGAAAGAAAGAGATGGAAGAAGTAAGTGAAAAGCAGAAGGAATGATGGAGAAAGAGAGGGGAAATATAGGAGGTGTGCTGGAGACAGATTGAATGTGAGGAGGAGAGATAATGAATTGCCGGACGGGTGGAGGAGTGGAAAGTGGAGGAGGGGTGTGTGTGTGTGTGGGGGGGTTGGGGTCACATGCTGTAATTGGGGGAAATGTGTGTGACGCTGGGAGGAAACCATTATTGGCAGGTGGAACAAAAATGTACGCATCTCTGAAATAATGAAGAGGTGGAGGGGGGAGAGAGAGACAGAGAGAGAGAGACAGAGAGAGAGAGAGAAGAGAGAGAAAGAGAGAGAGAGAGAACAAGGACACCGAAGCCACAGAGCTACAGGAAATAACATCGGCTTGTTCTCAATTAATAGCAATTGCCTTTCACTAAAACTGTGTCTTTTTTAAAATACAGCAATTAGGAGTCAGGAATAGCAGCAGTGTGTGTGTGTGTGTGTGTGTGTGTGTGTGTGTGTGTGTGTGTGTGTGGCAAATGTTTGCAGAATTGGCAGAGAGACCCATAGACCAGCAGTGTATGTGTGTGTGTGTTTGTGTGTGTGTGTGTGTGTGTGTGTGTGTGTAGCCAGCGCAAAATCAAACAATGGAGGATTTGTTAGGAGGATGTTACTCTTCTCCTTCTCTCTCTCTCTCTCACACACACACACACACACACACACACACACACACACACACACACACACACACACACACAGAGGCCAAGGACACATTCAGAAGAGTACACACAGACACACACATTCATCCATCTGTTCAGCCATTCATTTATTTGCTCTTTATGGATCGATCCATCCAACCACTCGTCCATCCATCCGCCTGTATATCCATGGAACCATATCCATCCATCCAACCACCTGTATGTGTATCCATCTACTCAATCATCTGTACATGCATCCACATACCCACCCATCCATCCATCCAACCACCTGTACTTCCACCCACCCATCCACTCACCCACCCGTACATGCATCCAACCCACCCATCCATCCACCCACCCATCCATCCAACCACCTGTACATGCATATACCCACCCATCCATCCATCCATCCCCCTATACATCCAACATCCATTATCCGCTTTCTTTCCTCCTCTCCCTTTTGCGCGGGCGAAGGCGTCAGTTATGTTGTTCTCTTATTCTCCGGTTCGGGGTTCTCACTTGTTATCTGTGTCCTCGCCCTACAAGTAATACACTCAAATATTCCAACCATTCGTCTATACATCCCCATCCATTCATCTATCCATCCATCTATCCATCCATCCATATAGTCATTTTTAAAGCATGCTTTATTTCATCCATCAGTCCATCCATCCATCCATATAGTCACTCTTAAACAATGCTTTATTTCATCCATCAGTCCATCCATCAATATAGTCATTCTTAAAGCATGCTTTAATTTATCCATCAATCCATCTAGTCAGCCTTTTATCTCATATATTAATACATGCATGCATCCATCCATCATATGCATATACTCACTCTCTCACTGAATCCATACATTCTCTCTCTCACTCCCCCATCTCTCTCTGTACCTGTATATACTCTATAATATACTGTACAGTATATGTACAAGCAAAATATATTATTCTCTCCATCCATCAGTACATTTCTCCATGGCACATTCATATTTAATAAGCACAGTCATATGGAGGGAGAAGGCAAAGGTGCTTAACAATTAACAACGCACACACACACACACACACACACACTTACTTGCATATTTTATTGTTATGTGGTGAGTTCTAAGGGGAACAGAAAAGGAAACACAAAACAGCGAAGTAAAGAGTAGGCAGTCAGAATCAGATATCAGTTTCCTCTTGAGGTTAGGGAGGTGAGAGCTCTGCTTACATGCAGCATGCGGTTTGCCTTTTATAAATCTGAAAAAAGAAAAAAAAAAAAAGCTCTACATCTTTAACCACGACTCTTAAGTTCACAAACATAGGACAGTGAGACAATTTCTCAGAAACAACACAATGCAAGACATCAAGATGGAAAATGATATAACACTTATGCACACACACACACACACACACACACCTGCAAAACAGTGCACGTGTAATATTTTTGTTCTTACAATACGCTACAGACTGTGCTCTGATTGAAGATTTTTACTTGACAATAATAAAATAACCCAGGAATTTGCTAGCAAAAGTATATTTATATCAACAACAACAACAACAGCAATGATAAAAAGACAATAAAGACACGTCATATTTTTATCTGTTTACAGTCTTATGGACGTCTGGAATTTCTTTTATAACATATAGTGTCTATAAACCTTCATTCTCTCACCAGCATCTATTTTTGCTTCTCTCTAAATTAATAAATCAATCAATCAATAAACAAACAACATCATGTTTCTGAGAAAAAGCCCTTACACTGGAGACTCCTTCTCTAAAGATCAAAAACCTCAACGTATTCTTTTCCTAACCAGTTTACAGTATGTGGAGCATCCGAAATTCAAGTCCTCGTCGAAAGTTGTTAGTATAGAGATGACCAGCGCATTAATCTAAACTACCGTCAGAGCTCTGCTGTTATAGATATTGAGTCAACACCTTCTGACCAATCGGAATCAGTGCGTTAATTCAAACGCACCGTGCTGCAAAATATCATTGGTAAATGGTCTGCACTTATATAGCGCTTTTTTAACCTTAGTGGTTCCAAAGCGTTTTACACCGGTTCTTATTCGCCCATTCACACACACACACACACACACACACACACACAGACACCAATGGTAGTAGAGCTGCCATACAAGGCGCTAGCTTGCCCTCGGGAGCAACTTGGGGTCTTGCCCAAGGACACTTCGGCATGTGGAGTCACGTGGGCCTCGAATCGAACCGCCAACCCTACGATTAGTGGACATCACGGTCTACCACCTGATCCACAGTGCTGATTTTTGTACATAAACTGTGAAATCCGTTGATCAAATTTAAATAAGATCTAATAAGGACTTCGTTCCTTAATGCAGGAAACAGGAAACTAATCAGGAACTGCGGAGTTCTCCTTCAGTGCCCGCTGGCCGTACAGGAGCCTCTCGCTAGGCGAGTGGACGTGTTAGAGAGTGGAAAAATGAATTTGATAAGATCTTAATGGCGAGTGTGGTTGTGTGCTTCTGCTAGTGCATGTGTGACTATGTGTGTGTGTGTGTGTGTGTGTGTGTGTTTATAGCTGTGTGAATCAAAAGAGTGTGTGGGCCTGTAAGTGAACGAGTGAGTGTGTGTGAAACATAAACTGAAAGACACTGATTGTGCCCAGTTTCGTGCCCTGGCAGCATGTAAAGAGCCTCCTCCGCAGCACAGAACACCCCAAATACACTCCACATTCCTGCTTGGTCTCGCTCTGCGTCTCTCCAGCACTTCATTCATCTCATTTTTTCTCTCTCTCTCTCTCTCTCTCTCTCTCTCTCTCTCACACACACACACACAGTGCACTCCATTAATGCCAGCCGGTTAAAATGCGCAGGCCGCATGCCCCATTACAAAATCAAAGCGGGCCTCGATAAAGATGACCAGTGTGCGTGTTAGCGGAAGCGCCGTGACCTTCGCGTGTTTTGGATGGCGCTCGTCGGGCCTTGAATGGAGCCACTGTGACGCCATGTGACCTTTGACCTCTCTCTGCTGCAGAGTTTCCTTTTTACACGCCAAGCCAAATATGCGACTGGAAGGAAGCAGGCCTCTGCGCGGAATAATAATTCGTCGGCCGATTCGATTCGACGTGCGTCTCGTCGGCCCCGAGGATGGGAAACCGCCGGATAAATAAATACGGCAAGGTTTCACGCTCTGTAACTGAACGCTTAGACGATAGAACAGAAGGGTCTGATCTGCCAACAGTGCATCTGAGCTGCACGGTGTGGACTCGATATGACACTGGGATCATATGATTAAATATTGTGACTGTGACGGACAGATTGTGATATGGCGTATATTAAAAACTGATTCTGACTCGCTAGATAACGCTGCAGTGTTGAGGAGGGTGTGGTAGAGGGGTAGTGCAAGCTGTAGCCTCACTGCTACATGCTAATAAAGTGTGTGTTCAAATCAGAGGACCGCCAGAGAGGCACTTTTGGCCTCTTGAGTAAAAAGGGCCTTAACCTACCCTTAACCTCTAAACACCTCTTGATCTGATTCATCTTTACCCCGAATGTTGTGTGTGTGTGTGTGTGTGTGTGTGTGTGTATGTGTGTGTGTATGTGTGTGTGTGTGTGTGTGTGTGTGTGTGTGTATGTATGTATATATATATATATATATATCTCTCTCTCTCTCTCTCACAGCAGTGTTGAATTCTTGCTTCAGATTGGTCAGAAGGTGTTGATTCATTTTCAAGAACACCACCTCGAACAATCATTTTAATCACATGTTTATACTTTCTAATACGCTACCGTTTCTATAGTAACAGCTCATTCACAGACTTGTATGATGGACGCTCCACATACTGTAGGCTCATAAATGGATTAAAAAAGACATAAAAAAAACCACGAGGCAAGGATCCATTTATGTAACATTTACGGAAGAGTCTGGCGTGTAAGCGTTTCGTTACGGTCGTTAGGTGTTCGAACCCGGACAGAGGACGCCGTGTTTTGCGATTTCTTCATAGCTTGATAAGCTGCGTTTCCTCCGTCTTATTAATAGAGCAAACAGATTGAGAAACCTTTTATGGCTGCTATGTCATAAGTGCTAATGTATTAATAAGTGATAACAGGAAGTGGTAATATTTTCACATCGGCTGAGGTGTATAAACAAGTATGACGTGATGTTCTTTCATTTAAAAAAAACACAACACTTCAGGACAGGCTTTTGTATGGAAATATTCAACTTCTGGGTGGTAACGGTAACAACGCTTCATCACACCACCCTGCTGTTGATTATTTTCCTATAACAACATGCCACCACATGCTTTATTCCTTATATTATTACGTTTATCCAGCTACTTTCTGTTTTTAAAAACATGAGATCATTTTCATCCATCATGGAAAAAGCCAACGGTTAGCACGTCCGCCTCACACCTGTGTGTGAGGAGTTTGCATGTTCTCCCCGTGCTGCGGGGGTTTCCTCCGGGTACTCCGGTTTCCTCCCCCAGTCCAAAGACATGCATGGTAGGCTGATTGGCGTATCTAAAGTATCCGTAGTGTATGAATGGGTGTGTGAGTGTGTATGTGATTGTGCCCTGCGATGGACTGGAACCCTGTCCAGGGTGTACCCCGCCTTGTGCCCGATGATCCCTGGGATAGGCTCCAGGTTCCCCACGACCCTGAAAAGGATAAAACGGTATAGAAGATGGATGGATGGATTGTGTTATAAATGTAAAACGTAAGAACCTGCTCATGATTTTCTATACCGGATTTCACCTTCCATGGTTTGTTAATATTCACTCCGTCTATGGCAGTAATATGGACTCATTAATATTCGAACGATCTCATTAATATTCAAGCTGATTTTATAAGTAAATAGAATTTAAATAGGACGTTGACCGCCCCAGTCCGAAGCGTTTATTTTTCATCAGGTATGTTCAACGGCGTCGATATTTTTCGAATTTACGACGAAATGGCGCAAAATCCGCCGCGAGTCTGATCGCGCAAGTCCGTTTTGTGTATCGATGCACAGAAATGTAAGAACCGACCGTTTTCCTATTCTGTCAGTGGTTTATAGACTTTAATCTCATTTTGTTCAGATAGAGCTTTTAATAATAGATGTCATCACAAAGCAGCTTTACAGAAACCCAGACGTAGACGGGGATCTCTAACGAGCAAGCCGAGACGACCTGAGGAAGAAACCTAGAGAGGAACCAGACTCAAAAAGGGAACCTATACGTACTCTGGAATTATAATTCATTACGTTATATACAGAGTCTACACTACTATATCAAGTAGACCAAGCTGCAGCCTGTAGAACAGGGCGGGGCTAAACTTTTGGCTGGGGTTACATGTGTTGCTCCGCCCATAAGGGTTAGGGTTTAGAGTTAGGCGTCGACATCATTACGTTGCCACTAACCGACGAGACCAGTTATGGGCGGAGCGACACATGAGGCCTGCCCCAAAGTGTAGCCCCGCCCTGTCCTACAGGCTGCGGGAGTTCCTCCACTATATAGTCTGAGCACTACTAAATGTGTTAAAAGGACATATGCTCGGTATAAACTAGGATGCTGGATGCTTTCTAAACAACATTTATGTCAAATGACTCCGCCTCACCCCTACGTGTAAGTCTGTGAAGCAGGGTCGTCATGGCAACCTGTTCCTTATCGTCCACCCTGGTTTTCGACTTCTTCGCATCCCGCTCTCGTCTTGCACCTGAATTTTAAACGGTTATAAGCTTTAGACGTGGCTTTAAAAAAAAATAAACCTACAAAACCCAGAACTCCACAGTCAGGTCCCAGCATGTCACGTGTCACGGTCACTCATGATTGGAGGAAATACCCAGCCGGAGCAGCGAAGAAGGTGGAAACGGCTAAATTATGTTCGTTTCATCAAAAGGTTCAAATTACTTGGTCTTAAATGAGCTGTTTCAAATGACTTTTCCCTCCATTTTCCCTCCCGAAATCTTCGCCTGTCAAGGATTAGCGCCGATTGCGTGTTAATCACGGCCGATAGCCGATGACATCGTCCTATCATCCAGCTCCTTTGTGCGCATGAGAGATAAACGTGCAGTGACCTGATGTTCATAATTTGCGTATTAAAAAGCTAACAAATGTATTCTCAGGACTGTAAGTAAAAATAATAATGAATTCAGAATAATTTCGTCTAACAATGATGAACAGTAATCCCAATAATAATAATAATAATAATAATAATAATAATGCAACCGCCTCACAGTCTCTCATTGGTAACATTTTAAAAATAACTTTGTTATTTTTAAAATGGCGGGGGCAGGGGCGTTGGGGGGGGTCACGGTGGCTTGGTGCTTAGCACATTTGCCTCGCACCTCCAGGGTTTGGGGGTTCGACTCCCATATCCGCCCTGTGTGTGTGGAGTTTGGATGTTCTCCCCGTTCTTCGGGGGTTTCCTCCAGGCACTCCAGGTTTCCTCAACCAGTCCAAAGACGTGCAATGTAGACTGACTGGCATCTCAATATTGTCTGTAATATGTGAATGTTTGTGCAATTGTGCCCCACGTTGTCCCCTGAGATAGGCACCAGGCTTCCCACAACCAATTGTAGGATAAGCGGTACAGAAAATGGACGGATGGATGGACAGAAGATGGCTGGGAAAACCACGCCTCCACACCTCCACGTCTTGAGAACCTGCTACATTAATAACAGTTACAAGTAGCAGCTTACAGACACTGAACAAATCTGTTGAGAAGCTTATCAGCTCACGCTCCTGTGGTGCATTCACAACTAATTTAGATACACATGCATTTCTATACCGGAGCGCTGTCGAATTCCCAATTCTGATTGGTCAGCAGCTCGGATATGAACAGCGCTTGTTGTTATCGTCTCTATAGTAACAGTTTCTAGAGGAACGCGTGTGGTAGACGCTCCACACGAACGTGTGAGAATTAATATGCTTTTTAACATTTATGGAAGGAGTCTCCAGTGTCAGTGCTCTGAAACAAGTCGTAACTGTAAAGATTTCCAATACAGGACGTTCTTCATGACAGATTCTTATAACATGGACGGCAACGGTGCATCAGCTTCGACTTTCCACCCGTACATCCACATGGAGTAAACATGCACATTAACGCCGATGATAAATTACACCACAAGGCTAACAGAATATATATATTTTTCTTTTAAAAAGAAAGAAATCTCAGCACTGGGAGTTGTTTAGAACCCGTGCTAACGGCAGTGTTATCCGAGCCGTGATAAGGCCAGAGCACACTGACCTAATAAACACCAGCAAATCCCCCGAGTGCCAGATAGACACTCTTGGCCCTGAAAGTAAAAGGCTCTTCACCCTCATATGCCAGCATTACACTTGAACTCTATAATTGGATAAAAGCATCTGCCAAATAAATAAACGTACATAAACAGTGTGTCGTGCCAACGGAGCATACGCTGTGATCCATTAGACAGAATGTGTGAATTGGTACACTTGTAAGATGATAAAAATCCTTATCTTATCCTGATATGAATTAGGTACGCTTACATTTTGGTCAAATCATCGTCAAGTGACATCAGAAAACACCAATTCATCCACCATTCGTACGTGGATTGGGCTACTCGGAAACAGTGGGCGCACACGTACGTAGAGGAAATGAAGAGGGTCTCCTGGCTGAAACATCCTGTTGATGAGAGAGATAAGAGGAAAATGTCCAGACTGGTCTGAGCTGACAGGACGTCTATCGTAACTCAAATGAGGACTCTTTATAAACGTGGTGCGCAGAAAAGCATCTCAGAACATTTATACATTCAGACATCTGAGCAGTTGAGGGTTAAGGGCCTTGCTCAAGGGCCCAACGGTGGCAGCTTGGCGGTGCTGGGGTTTGAACTCACGACTGTCTTAGGGCCTGTTTACACTAGTGTGTTTTCATTTCAACTTTAACTGTTGTTACGGTTACGCCTGTCGTCTACACTACTCCGGCGTTTTTGACCCTCGAAAACGCCGAAGACCCCGTTTTTCGGTTGCAAACTCCGGGCTTGCGTTTCAGTGTAAACAGACCAAAACGAAGGCGTGGCTTCACACACATTCGCCTCATGATCGGGTCTTCTGGGTCATCGCGTATCCTTCCCTGATTCGTCAAGCCCCTATCATATGACCGTTACGCTACCTCGATCACATACACGACGACACTGAGACTGAACCGCAAGCTTTGCTGGCTTTGTTGTCATCCTTAGCAGCACGAATGGTCATGTGACATGCGTATTCGGTCGTGTAGTTTGGACGGAGAACGAGCAGGCGATTCTTCCTGGCTGACACGAGTGGAACCCGATGTGGTTTTCTGCTGTTGTAGCCCATCAGCCACCTCTAGGTCGATATTTTGTGTGTGCTGAGATGCTTTTCTGCTCAGCACAGTTTTAAAGAGTGATTCTTTTAGTTTCTATATCCTTCCTGGCAGCTAGAATCATTATAGCCGTTTTCCTCTGACCTCTCTCATCAAGGCGGTTCCACCCACAGAACTGTCGCTCACTCACAACAATAATCCGATATTAACCCGATTAAGACGATACTCAATAAGAAACTAGCATGTAAACAGCGATTATTGATGACCTTAATCCGATTAAAGTCATACTCGGAGCAAACACAAATGGAATGAAGACGTGTGGAGTATTCCTGTTTTAGTCGCATTGTCGACGTGCGCTACAGACATGTACACACCTTAATCACATTATTAACGTCGTGTGGGATTTTTCACCGCATTTTGCGACAGGACACGTACACACGGCAGCGCTCAACCGTTTGACGGCAAACAAGAGAGCACGGCTGCGTCCGAAACCGCGTACTTACCTACTATATAGAAGGCGAAATACACGTATTTATTTACCTACTATATAATACGCGGTTTGGGACGCAGCCCACGGCTTCAAGCAGTCATCTATTAGCACGTATAGCATGACAAATAATTAACCGCACTTGAAGCTTTCGTGAAAAAAAAATTAAATCACCCAAAACTGTATACGGTCCCATAACGAAGACGAACTGAACTGTATGTCGATACGTGAAATTCTGGAGGGACGTCAGACGGCGTGGCGTGGGGACGTAATGACGGGTGCTGTTAATCGCTCTATGTTCTATAACATGTAACACGGGAACATGAAAGGAATATTCTAAACACAACTCATGTAAACACCTTAATCAGAATATTGTCTTATTCAGAATAAGGTCGATAATTAGATTACTGCTGTCCGTGTAAACGTAGACAGTGTTTGTTGTTTTCGCACAATTCTGTGTAAAATATCGAGACTGCTTGTGTGTGAAATCCCAGGAGATCAGCACTTTCTGAAATACTCAAACCAACCCATCTGGTACCAGCAACCACGGCACGGTTAAAGTCACAGAGATCGCACTTTTTCTTCATTCTGATGTTTAACGTGAATATTGCCTGAAGCTCTTGACCTGTATCATGACGTTATACACTGCATTTCTGCCACGTGATTGGGGATATTAGATAACCGCATGAATATGCAGGCGTACAGATGTTCTTATAATAAAGTGGGTGGTACAGATGTTCTTATAATAAAGTGGGTTCTTATAATAATAGTGGTGTATCTATCCATCAATGTATCTGTCTATCTATTGAACTCGCAAGTCTATCCTTCTGAAAACGTACGGGAGAAATTAAAAATAAAAAAATGAGCTTTTGAACAGGTTGGTCCAGGGGGTGTAAACTTTTGAACAGGATGATCGGTGTAAATTGTTATTATTTTGTTTAAAGATATTTTTTTTTTTCCCCATTTAGTACTGCCCTTCGGAAGTTACATGTTTCCCAGAAGGCAAAACAATGACAATTTCATCCTGTTCAAAAGTTTACACCCCCCTGGTTCTTAAGCTGCTTTGAGACAATGTCTATTGTATAAAAAAAAAAGAAAGCGCTATACAAAATAAACAAATTGAATGAATGTATCGGGTTGCCTTCTTGAGCATCGGTGAACGTTTGTGCCTTTTGTAACAGTCGTGTACGAGTCCCTCGGTCGTCCTCGGTATGAAAAGACGGATCTCGGCATCAGATACCCACCGTCGGAAAGGAATCAAATATACAGAAGACGCCGGGAAAGCGAAGAACGTGCAGGACGTGGAGGATCTTTCTGAAGCACAAAGCGTGTGTAAACCTTTGTCATTTGTGTGAATTCGGTTATTATCGTGTCTTATACGCAGACGTCCGTTATGTGACGTAGCTCATTCAGGCCTGAACTAAACAAACAACAAAACGCAATTTTAATCATTTCGCAGACTCTGCAAACCGTACGTAAACGGATGACCTCGGCTGTAGATCAGGTGAAGAAATTAGTGAAAGAAAAAGAGCACTGTTGAACGTTTGAAAGCATCTCCGAATAAAAACACCCATGCTGATTGGCCGAGGTACAGAGGAAACGATACAGAAGGACTGTTTCTGCAACAGTAGAGAAGCAAGAAAACAAGTTTGCAGAGCAACCCGAGACCTTGTGGTCCTCACAACAATGATCAACGTGTGAAAAGCAAGAGACAGCGGTTTCAGGTTTTACCCATGTATGTGTGTGTGTGTGTGTGTGTGTGTGTGTGTGTGTGTGGGGTGCAATCTAACAGGTTTGACCTCAGAAACAAAACATGCAGTGCAAAAAGAGAAATCCTCCCACACCATGCGAGAAGCGCCAATGGGAAGCTGCAAACACACCGCTCTTATTGCAGCAGGGCGAGAGAGGAAGAAGAAAAAAAAATATCCGTCTTTATTACCACAACCTACGGCACATCGAGCCACACGAGCCGCTCCTTAATCAATCAAGAGGAATCCAATTTTACACAGAACACACTGCACTACAATCGTATCAGGACGTCGAAGGAAGCGCAGAACACAATTTTGACTGTAGAGGAATATGCAATAAGTGCTTTTAGGCTGAAGGCGGAGATTCGAAGGCGGAGAGGATGTGGGAGAAATATTAGTTTGTGAATATCCTGTTTTAGCGATACGACTGGCTACACTGCTTTTAGTCTCCATATTTTTCCCCCGGTTAATCCAAACTTAATGCTTCACATACTTAATATGTTGAACCCAATATGCTGTGGAAGTACGTGTGTGTGTGTGTGTGTGTGTGT
>CM022776.1:15884016-16141516 GCA_012411365.1 Ameiurus melas
ACAGAAAGCAGTGCTATAAACAGCACCCTAACGAGTGTGTGTGTGTGTGTGTGTGTGTGTGTGTGTGTGTGTAGTCAAATGGTAGTCTTCATGCTAAAGGCAGTGCTGGGATTAAAGGGTCACATTGTTATGGGAGAGTGAGATTTGTTTAACGTCCAGCACAACCAAACACACCCTTATCATCAGATAAAGACAGCGAGAGAGAGAGAGGAGAGAGAGAGAGATTACAGAAAGAAACAAGCGAGATAGATGGATAAAATGATAAGGAAAATATAAAGAAAGAACGAGAGAGAGAGTAACAGACAGTAAAAGATGAGAGAGACGAGGGGAAAGAAGAGGGAATGAAAAGCAAACAGGGAGAAAGTGAGTGAGTGAGAGAGAGTGAGAGAGAGTGAGAGTGAGATAGAGAGAGAGAGAGAGAGAGAGAGAGAGAGAGAAGAGGAGTGAAATAACAGAAAAAGAAAGAGAAAACAAGAAAAAGACGAGGAAGAAAAGAAATTGGAAAATGTAGAGAAAGACAGAGAAAGAAAAGGAAGAAGACAAGGAAGAAAAGAAAGTGGAAAAAAATAAAAATGTAGATATAGAAAGAAAGAAAGAGAGAAAGAAAACATGAATAAAACACAAGGAAGAAAATAAAGTGAAAAATGTAGAGAAAGAAAGCGAGAGAGATGATGAAAAAGACAAGGAAGAAAAGAAAGTGAAAAAAGAAAATTGTAAAAAGAAAGAAAGAAAGAGAAAGGTAGAGAGACACGATGCACGTTACACGCCTGACTGTTTAAACAAAGATTCTGATTGGTCAGTTGTTCTGACATCATCAGATGTTGATTGGAATTCAAATTCAACATTTGTTCATTGAGAGTCTGTTTCACACTTTAAACTGGAATTCTTTAAAAACTATTCTTTAAATAGTCCGCGACCTTTACTATGCGCTTTATCCTGCTCAAGGTCACAGCGGTTTAAATGACTCATGTCTCCATACCGGATTTCCACAAACCGACCCGGCCAGTCTGAAAACGCTGTTTAAAAGGTGGAGACGATGATAACCGGGGGACGGGAAGAATGAACCAGAGAGTCTACAGGAGAGATCGGGATTGGTCAGAAATCCTTTGGGAGCACTTAGGATCGGAATTAAAAAATAAGCAGTGCCTTTCACTCCTCTACTAGCAGCCTCCATTAATACAATTAATTAGAGTCAGTACGCGATCTTGCTCGGTCTCGTTGTCGCTGCCTCGGTCTTCAGCTGGAGAAGGTTACGCTAAAACGTTTACGGTGTTAACATCGCCGGAGCTTGTTCTACAATCTGGATTACCATGGGATTTTCCTTCAAAGGGATGAGCCAAAACACTAGCTCATATGCTCACACACACTCCCAACAACCCACCTACCAACCCCCACTCACGTAGGCTACACACACTCGCATATTTCTCACACACACACACACACAAAGGAGACATCTGTCCATGCATGGTAAATCAGTGACATTCCACGTCTAGGGTTATCAAACCACCATGAGGAGCGCGGACGAAGAGATTGGTGAAATTGAATGAAAAGCGAGCCCAGGTTACGATCGCGCCTCGCCGTTAGATAAGCCATTGTTTATCTTATTTGCTAGTGGGCGACTTTCCAGCTTGAACTGGCAGCGTGTTGTATTTGTGGAACAGCTAAAGCATCTTTAGAACGAGCAACCTTCATGTGTGTTCCTGTTTACAGAGGCTTCAAAATACTCCGACACACACACACGACCCGCTTATACAAACAGACAACTGGTCGGACCTGTACCGCCCCGTCCTCACTTCCTGTCCTTGTTTGCATGCTCAAGCAAGGTTCAGTGATTTGCATGTCTGTATGCAGGTATTTTCAAACTCAGGCCACTTCAGGAAGCGACAGACAGGAAATGTGGCTCCAAGTGCAACTTTATGTTTATATATAGATGTTTGTATGCGTTATACATGTACGTATGTGTGTGTGTGTGTGTGTGTGTGTGTGTGTTCTGAGAATGACAGAAAACGCAATGGGGAGGGGATGGTAGTTCACACAGAGAAAGCGAGGGGTCAAAAGGGTGAGGAGATGAAGGAGGGGTGAGGTATGGGCTGGATTTGTAACACTCGTTTGCCTACACCTGCTCCAGGACAGGATTAGCACAGCCTCGCAGTTAAGAGTGGGAAAACGCAATCGTTTGCACTTTTTTGTGTGTGTTTGTTTACCGTCAGGATGACGATCTGTAGGGATATAACCGGTGTTTTGGTGTTTGAGCTCTTCTAGAGCATGAAGAAAAATAAAAAGAGAGACACAGGAAGAGAGAGAGAGAGAAAGAGAGAGAGAGAGAGAGAGAGAGAGCAGAAGAGGCAGAGACAGATCTCCTCCTACCCCTGAGGAACTCATAGTGCACACTCAGCTGTTTATGGTTAATGAGTTCCTGGCGATTACTGTACCTCTGAATCACACACGGTCCTCGTAAACACCATTTCTGCCTGGTTCATCATTCCCAACTGTAGTGTTTAAACAACAATTTTTATAAATAAGTTTCTCCACTTAAATTGTGTATTCTTACACACCCACATTTTATATATATATGTATGTATATATATATGTATATGTATATATATATATATATATATATATATATATATATATATATACACACATATATATATATATATATATATATATATATATATATATATATATATATATATATATATATATATACATATATATATATATATATATATACACATATATATACATACATACATATATATAGATAGATAGATAGATAGATAGATAGATAGATAGATAGATAGATAGATAGATAGATAGATAGATAGTGAAGCTGTAGAGAAGTCTATCTGCATATCTGAGGTAAATGTTGATCTTCTCAACAGTTTGGTCTTGTTTCCGCTGTCCGTGTGCCTTCACGCTGCCCACATCAGAAATCAGACCTCAAAATCAGAAATCAGACCTCAAAATCAGAAATCAGACCTGTGAGCTGTGGTAACTGGATACTTAATAATAATAATAATAATAATAATAATAATAATAATAATAATAATATGATTATTAACTGGATACTTATGTATTGCATATATTATACATGTTTATAGCTATTTGCCTATGTGGCTAATGACTTGATTTAAAAGGCTTTGATTGAGGCTCAAAGGACAAGTAGCCTATTAATAATGCCGATCTCCATAGCTCACTGATGTTCTTCATGATCGTTATATATCTATCCTGAGGGGTCCTTGGTATTTTATTAACAGTTAAAGTGGTCCCAGGCTGGAAAAAAAAAAAGTTTGCAATCCCCTGCTTTAAGCTACAGGGCATGTCTTCTAAGCTAGCTAACTAAGCTAATGTTAGTGGCGAAACGAATAGAAACTGATGGAAGGAATTTTCCAGAATGTGTGCATGAAAGTCTTACACACCCGAAAGTGTATAAGGTTAGGAGAACACTGTCGCTAGTCCAGTGAATAGCTAGCTAATGATGGATGCTAACAGTCCTTAGCTAAGTTTTGTATGTGGGCAGCGTGAAGGCACACGGACAGCGGAAACCAGACCAGACTGTTGAGACGGTCAACGTTTACCTCAGATATGCAGATACGATTTCCATGAAAAGCTTCTCTACAGTTCAAATCGTACTGTTATTACAGTCATCATCGACAGATAAAGCTAACGTCCATGAGTACGGCCATACTGCTGAAATTCCGTAATGCATTGCAGTAGGTTGATGATTAAATGATGTAGCCTAGGGGCAATTTGCAGTTTATAGTAAATAGGGTCTAGGGGTGCAATTTGAGCCTCGATAGGGACAGATCCTTCCATTTTTTATAATGGGAAAATTGTAGAGACAGCCATTTTAGATGTTTCTTGGGCATTGGTTGTAAATAAGTGTAATATTTCATATAGATTATGTTAATGGTTTAAAATGACATCATTTTGTGTGTGTGTGTTCGTGTGTGTGTGTGTGTGTGTGTGTGTGTGGTTTGAATAAATCTGAATGGTTATGTTGCTGTCATTTCTGTAGATCAAACATCATGAATACAAATCATGTATTCATGATGATCAAAGCCATATGTGATCACTGAGGCTGGTGCTGGTTTTGGGGGAGTGTGTGTGCGTGTGTGTGTGTGTCAGAGTAAGAATGACCCTCCAGCCCCCACCCCATTACTTGTCCCGCTCCACACTAAGCACACACAGATTAGGAACCTCCCAGCTCAGATATGGATCCTGATAAGCACCGTGGCATTGTGTGTGTGTGTGTGTGTGTGTGTGTGTTTATGAAGTGCCCTTGATCATGTGAACTGCAGCTCTTCCCTTCCTTTCACTTGTCAAATTGCATCCTGGACAAAAAGCAGCTTTTTTCCTCCCTCAATGCGCACACAAGCGCTGACTTTCCCCCCCAATCATGCCTCGCCCCACCCCCCACCCCAAATCATCCTGCTTTCCCCAGTGGACTTTTACATGTAGGGTGATTCTGCCTTCCTTAAACAATAGCTTGATCGCCGGACAGGTTTCAGCTCGCTTGCTCTTCTGCAAAATCTCATCGTGCCTCTTTGTCTGAGTGGGACACCGTGCATGTGAGCTGTAGTGCGCACTCCAAACAAGAGCCCTTGTTTTTGCCACCTAGCCGGTCATGACCTCGGCGGCAGTAACCATCGCTCAAATCCCTCCACCATCTGTGGACGAGAGATAGAGCTGAGCCACAGGATTTAGGCACAAATCATCTCCAGAACATTTAGATGTGAAACGCGTGCTTAACATCGCCTTTATTTCTCAATAAATCCCCGTGTTCTTCCCCCTCTCTCTCACTCTGTCTCTCACTCTCTCTCTCTCTCCCTGTATTCTTCTCTCTGTCTCTGACCATCACTCGCATTCTCTCTTTCTCCTGAACCCCTGAGGACAGAGAGAGAGGGAGACAGACAGACAGACTGATAAAGACAGAGAGAAATAGATAAGGAGACAGACAGAGTGAGATAGACAGACAGAGAGCAAAACCGATAGACTATAAGAGAAGCAGAGAGGCAGATAAAGAGATAGACAGACCGACAGTCATACAGACTGAGCAAGACAGACAGAGAGATAGACAGACACTGAGAGGGAGAAAGACAGATTGATAAAGAGAGAGAAACAGATAGGGAGACAAACGGAGTGAGAGAGCGAGAGAGAGAGAGAGAGAGAGAAAAACAGAGACAGACAACAAGAGAAGCGGATAGGGAGATATAGAGATAGACAGACAGAGAGACAGATAGAGAGCGACAGAAAGCCAGAGGCAGACAGACAGAGCGGAAGACAGAGAAATGATAGACAGACAAAGAGACTGAGAGACACACACAGAAAGAGAGAGAGACAGAGCGTGAGAGAGAGTGAGACAGATCAATAAAGAGAGATAGTGTGGGACAGACAGAAAGAGAAAAAGACAGACAGACAGAGAGATGGAGAGTATGAAGGATGAAATGCCAGAGAATCTGTCTATTCGACTCTCTCGCCTTCTTTTGTTTATTCTTTCTTTATCCCACCATCCCTCTAGTCTCTCTTCTTAATCTCCTCCATCTTTTTTACTTTTCTTTGTCACTCTCCATCTTTCTTTATTTCCTGTCCTTCTCCACCAGTCTCTGTCTGTCTCCCTCTTTGTACCGTTACCTGTCTCTCTGTCTATCTCTCTGTCTGTCTGCCTTTGTATTTCATCATCGCTCCATCTGCTCCTCTATCTTTTTCTCCATCACTTTATCTTCTCTCCACATTCCTCTCTTATGCCTCTCTTTCTTTCTCAATCTCTCTATCCCTCTTTTTCCCATCGTGATCAGTCTCTTCTTCTCGATCCCTGTCTCTTTCTTTCTATAACCCCCCCACCCCTCCCTTTCTGTCTATCTGCCTCTTCTTCTTCACCTGCACTTGACCCTTCAGATAGCGTGTCACTAAACTGTCGCGTATGGTGGCATGACCCAGGGCGTGGCACCTGACCAGATCCTTCGCCACGCCGCATTCTCCATTCTGATTGGCTGATCCAGAGCGGTATTCACTCCTCATTTACATAAAGTCTAAATTCTCAGCTTTTTTTCCGCTCTGAATGGCTGTTTGGCACGCTCTCGCTCCCACAATCCCCTGCACAGGATTTTCACCTGTCTCTGTAGAATAGAAAAGCGAAGAGGCATGAAAAACGCTTTGCTCCGCTGCAGTGTGAAGGAAGCTCTAAATCCTCGAGTCTTTCTGTGCCTCTCTGCCTGTCTCTCCTGATAAGTATTCCTCTTCCTCTCTCACTCTCACCCTTTCCATCTCCCTCTGTCGCTCTTTGTTAATCTCAATCTTGATTAACGACTGTATCTCTTTCTCTGCCTCTTTATCTCTCCATCTCTCCCTCTCATTTTTTCTTGGCCCTTTTTCTTTAAGGAGGCTCTGTTCTCAAATCTATCTCTCTCTCTCTCTCACTACATCATAGATCTTTCTTACTCTCTTTTTTAACTGTCGTCTTTCTTTCTTTCTGTACCCTATCTCTCTCTCTCTCTCTCTATGTAAGTATTTGAGTTTGGCAGTAAGCTCTCCATGAGGAATGAGCTCGTCAGGATTAGATGATTTTATATATATATTTTTTTAAAGCCACTCAGGATTGCGCCTCCCGTCTTTGCTGCGAGCGAGATGATTACGGCCATACTGCGGGCACACGCTGCGTTTTTCTTCACTCATTAAGTGAGCTAACTCGATTTAGTGAGTTGCCGAGGTGGGCACACGGATCTGCTATTATGAGCCCGATATGAGAGAACAATTAGGCTAAATTTAGCCAAGAAGGGAGGAGACGCTCGGCAAAAGACTCCTAAACTTGGGCCTTTCATTGGGCGGTGTGTGTGCTGGTGTTTTTTTGTTTTTTTTTTCGTTGGGGGGTGTTTGGGCAGCTCAAGCTCCAAGGGGAAATAGCAGCTCCAGGCTGTGTAGAGATGTTGGAGATTTGAACACTCGCTCCTGTTACAGTCCCTACGAGGCGAGCTATTCCTCACACTACTGCTTTTTCTTCTCTCGTTTTTTGTCGATCGTTTTCGTGTTTCATCCTGGTCACAGTCGCCATGGATCCGGGGCCTATCCCGAGAACACCCCAGATGGGACGCTTAGACACAACGCACACACACGTTTACACACTCATTCACACCTAGGGGCGACTCCTAGTCATTACCCCACCTACTAGCATGTTTTTGGGAGGTGGGAGGAAACCAGAGAACCTGGAGGAAACCCGCAGGAACATGCGAACCTCCACACAGACAGTAATCCGAGCTCAGGATGGAACCATGGAGCTGTGAGGCGGTAACGTGATCCCCAGCATCACCTCAGTGAGAGTCACTTATTTATTTATTTTACAATCTTTATACTTTTTAGCCTCCAGTTAGGCAATACAGCGTGTATTCCAACCTCATTCCCAGTATTCCTGGGACGGACTCCGGATCAACCCTGACCAGGATAAATGATGAATGAAAGCAATAAATGCGTGACACAGTGCCGGACCTGCAGCATAAACGATCTCGTTAACATTCTGACCTTTCTTTGTCCTGCAAGTCTATAGCTATTTCTATCTATCTATCTATCTATCTATCTATCTATCTATCTTTTTATTTTTTATTTTATTTTTTTTTTTTTTTTTTTTTTTTTTTTTTTTTTTTTTTTTTTGTTGTTGTTGTTGTTGTTGTTGTTTTTTTGTCTGTCTGTCTGTCCGTCCGTCTGTCTGTCCGTCCATCCGTCCATCCATCTATCTCTCATATGTATATATATTCACAACAGTCTGACATTTCTACACATTTCAGACAAAAGCAGAACTGTTTTATACATGTGACGCGGTAAAAGTGTACTGAAATCAGCCATTTTTGGAAATCAGCAATCAGTCCAGACTGAAAGTTGATTTAAAGAGGTTTGAGTTACAAATGTTTTTAAAAAACAAAACAAAAAAATTATTATTTGAGTCAACTGAAAAAAAAACCTAAATACTGTGTCATCTGCTATTCCTGAGCTGTTGCGAGTCACTGTAACGGGACTGCGTCAGGGGCGTCGGGACAGGAACTGGTGGCACGTTCGTATACATGAGTCACATCAAACATCAACATGGAAAACATCCAGCATGAAAGAAGTCTGAGTACAAGTTGACTGGGTAAAGCTGCAGCCTATCAGGAGAGAGAGGGAGGGATGGAGAGAGAGAGAGAGAGAGAGAGAGAGAGAGAGAGAGAGAGTAAACAAACAGGGGTGAAAGAGTGAAATATTATAATACTATAGGAGGAAAAAAGTTATTCGGGGGGTGATGGAGTTTGATTTATTTGTTTTAAATTCAGCCTTTTCATCATTAATAGTCATCTTTGTGATTTATGAATACTTTGTGTGAATTCAAGGCCGTGTTCCGAAGTATACTACCGTATCGAGTATTACGTTTCGGGTCATTGTTATTTAGGCACAGCGCTTTGGTGTGCATTTTGTGGTTTGGGACACGGCCTTGAACCTTGAACCTCACACGGTCGGTTCGAACATTCCGAGCGGTTCGTGGAGAACGACGCAGGACAACGCAAGTTACGAAGTTTTACCACGGGTAGCTTCCGACAGCATTTTCTCTACCGAAGAAATCGCAAAATCGTACATGCTGTCGCTTTAGATCTTTACAACTCGGTCCTTGTGTTCGGGGTTTTTTCCCCGAATTGTTTCCTTCACCGTCGATGAAATATATATATATATTTTCTCTGTCAGTATGACTTTTTCGCCAGTAATCTGACTGCAGTTAATCCAACGACTAAGTAATGTCGTTAATCCACGATAAACGCAATGCACGTCGTCATTTATGATGTCGTCACCGTCAGAGTTGGTTCTGTAAGCACGTGTTCATTTTTTTCGCAAGAACTTCTCTGCTTTTTATGTAAAGCGCTTCGTCCTGAGCTAGGGCGAAGTTTGCATACGCAGAGGTTTGTCTCGGTCATCACAGGTCAGATGCGATTCTTCCACAGCGCTCTTACCTTAAAAGGATCCTAATTAAACGATCTCTGGGTAAAAGCATGCGAGCTTCGTTTTCATCTCATTACCAAATAATACTGATTCCACCCCCTCCCTTTGTGGGTTATCAGGCGGGCATAATATGTAGGGTTTTTTTTTATTTGTATTTATTTATTTTTGAATCGGCATCCGTAGGCCGGTACTGTACACGTCAGCGTCCGTCGAGCCTAATTCGACGTCGCGTTCGTTTCTGCCCGTGTAGCGTAGCGAGCTCGACGTCTCGGACTTCGAAACGTCAATCAAACGGACTCATTAGAGGACTCTTTAATGAGAACCGCCCACCCACAGAGTTCGGTCGGATCAGCGAGAAGACGCCAGAGCTCGAGTGGAGTTTTATCACATTTTCTGGCTTGTTATTTCCATCCAAGCGTCGACACTCAAGGTTTGGTATCATTCACTGAATCATGAACATCTGCATTCATTAATATTGATTCCAACCACGACTAAAAATAAATCGCACTCTTCCTGAAGTCGACGTCGACCCGAGTTCACTGCGTTATCGACGTTTAATAATGTCCAATTTTAGTCAGAACCAGACCAAAGATCGATTCATCAGTAAAAGTCTACTTTTATAAGAAAAATGTCAATTAATGCGATGGTTAATTACTTCGACATTTTATTCATGGTTACTTATTATGATCTAAATTAGGGTAAGGGGAATTTAATTCCTTACTTCCACCAACAAGAACGGATTAATCAACTCATTTGTGTATACTGGTCATCGTAGACGTCTTTCTTTCTTACTTTCTTTCTTTTATTTAACGAACATTATCGCTCAGGTAAATCGTACACGGAAGGGAACATCGTTACCGGAATTAACGACTAAATTGAAACGATCCTGTTCACTCTCTACGCTTTAACAGACCTAATACCTACGATACACGAAACCCACCATGCACACGTTAGTCCAATTACATGATCATGTGTGACTGGTAATAACAGGTAATTGGTTACAATCAGCAGGCATTATAAGCTAATGATGCATTACCGACAGGGGGAACAATAACCTTCACACTTTCACAGCCTCGTGCGGTATTGATTAGAGCGAACAATAGCGTGGCAGGGTGCCTCGGCCATCGCGGCTGGCGGAGAAGGGAGGGGACGAGGTCTTGGGGTAATATGGTGCAAACAAAAGGATTTCACACCTTCCTCTGGCCCTCCGCATGGGGTTTAAGGGGGAGAGGAGACAGGCGTTCGTCTGTCTGTCTGCGCCGTAAATTAGCTGTGGCGCGTGGCACGGGGGAGATTCCAGAACTGGTGCGAGTCCACAATTAGGAATGGCTCGTTAGGGATGATCATAATATACTTAATAATACACTTTTCGGAGATCTAGCAGGTATCTTTGGTATGTTTTTGTACGATTTCATTGCAGTACTTGGACGCGTGTGGGTGGGAACTGGCGGGTGATCAAATTCAGGAGAATAATATATGCGTGTGAATCAGAGAAAACCTGCCAGATGATTGAACCCTGGCAAACAGTTTGAAAGAGGCAAATAAATAAATAAATAAATAAATAAATAAATAATGTTCTAGCCAAACACTTTGACACCGCAACATATTTCACCAAAACGATTATATTTTTTTTTGGACATTTTAATCTCGTCTTGGCGATCTTCCTGCAAAGATCGTGTTGTGCAATGTGCAAGATCGACAAATTTCCTGCTTAAACCCTCCGTCTCCTCAAACCTGCGACCTGGTCCGTCGATGCTACAATGCTATCGATGTTTTATCAACCAAACATGTCTGTATGTTCATGAGTCTGAAGCAAATACATATGAATGTAAATGAATACTTTCAAATGAGTTACACTCTGTGTGTATAAACAAGCGCTGCTTTGCGCACGGCCGATACCGTGAGCAGCCATGTTGATTTGACGTCACTTGCTCAATTCAGGGTTGACCAGACCATCTCCGACTATCCAAGTAGGAATTCCGAGTCGAGATTATTTTTGTTCGCTTTTTCCTAGTCGGAGGCCATAAATTCAGAGTAATTTGCTTGGGGACCTCGAGTTTTGACCGGGGTCCTATGAAGAACTCGCCAAGAACCTCTGATGGGCAATGTACAAAGCTATACTAATCTTGTTAGCATGCAGGACTTGCGCGAACCTAATTTGAACTGTCTGTCTTTTCCAGCTCCCAGACAGACAGAGAAACTCTGATAATTGGTGGAGATAATCTGATAACACGTACGAGAAGCATCGTAACGCTAGCTAAAAACCATTTTGGCAAGCAAGGAAGTAGCGAGGAGGTGGCGATCCTCTAGGTGGCTGATCGTATTGATGATGATGATGATGAATATGAACCAGAAAGGTCCTGTACATTCCGCAACGACACTTGGAAGTATTTTTCTTGCCAGAAAATGCAGCTAATTTTGACGTCTTTGTTGAAACATGTTTCTATGACTGTTTGACCGCTGAGCCCACACCCAAGCAGCCAACCCCTGTCCCCCGGGTTAAAAGGGTGTGTTTGGAAAACAGCATTCCTTTTGATTATTCAGATTATCCTATAGCTGTTGATGTGTATTTATCCGAACACCGTTAGCGTTTGTCAAAATGATATCATTTGCAATTAAGGAACTGCCGGTTCTTTATCCGTTCCTCTGTATGCGACTCATCAGAGCGGCTAATTTCGTCGCGGCGCTTCAACCGGGTTCGGCTCGACTCGTAAGTCGCTGTGGAGATAAATGTTAAAGAACCTCGTGAATCATTTCAGAGAGGAAAAGGAAAGAAAAAAAAAACCCTCACTGCCAAGCGTTAGGAATTCAACAAGACACCAAGGAACACCTCCGATAATTCAAACCGCCGCAATAAGATAAAGAGTTTTAAACGAGCATTAACGAAGTGTGCGCATTATACGGGATGAACGGGACGTTCGGTCTCCTGAGCCGGCGGACGAGAGCTGAAGCGAAGGGATTATTAAGGAGAAACACGCTAATGAGGGCTGTCGAAAAGCTTCTAATCCCACAAACGAGTGACGAGAGCGACAGAGGGAGGAGTAATGATGGAGAACGAGAGACGGCATGGGAGGGAAAGAGGGAGAGGAGATTAGCGCTAGGGAAAAGACGAGCCCGAAACAGGAAGAGGAAATTAAGCTAATGACTGAAGACTGATTTTCCTGACTCGGATGGAGGACTGATGGCAACGTACGTATAAAGAGAAGCAGAACAGTTTATCAGCACAGAGGTGACGACGATCATCCATCCATCCATCCATCCATCGACCCGCCACTTCCTTAATGAGCACGCACGTGAACAAACAAAACACGGTACATGAAAGTGACAGTAAAAATAAAAAATGTAAGAAGTGGTACCACTCCTGCTTATCTGGAACTGTACCGCATCTCTGCTTGTCCTGTCCTGTTCGCTTCTCTTACACTTGGCAACGTGGTGAGGGCCCACCGCTGAGCTGGTGAGAACGCGCCAAATGGCTGCGAGAATCTGCTGGTACACATCTGCTCCGGGGGACTAAAGAGACACCGGACTGTCTGAACCATCAGTTCTTAAACCCAGCCTTGGAGCTCCAAGACAGCTTTGGAATACGCTGTAGGCACCGTTAGAAGGTTTTCCATCCTCGCAACAGTCGGAAATGCCATTACCATGGCCTTAGAATTGAGTACACGGTTGTGTAAGGAGACCAGTTGAGCCTGCGCCGTTCGTTATAGGAAAATAATCAACGACACGGTGACGCCATGTCATGTGGTGCGTCCCGACATGGATCGTTTCCCGATTATCGTTTTCCGATACCACCACCATTCCGAATTACCGTCGTAGCCCAGTGTCCTACAACCTGAAGACAAAAGAACTGCAATCGACCACACAACCACGCGGAGTTAAAACGAACGCTGTGTTACTCACGGCAGGTTAAATAATGAGTCATTTCTGCTCGGCTGTGAGACTCGCAGCCACTTGTGGCTGAAAAGCGGTCTTGATGAACACACTGTGTGTAACACATCACTGGAGAACTTTGACCGAGTGCCCTCTCGACTCACAGCCATGACTCACTCAGCCATTTATTTATTTCATACGTCTACTCGCCGTTTGTTTAGCCATTAGGAGTTTAATATTCAATATTAATTTGGTCAAACACTCACTACAGGAGGGTGCGTCGATCGTTTAACGCGCACCTATTAGGCTTTTTTCAGATATTCCCTTTCATGTCGTTTGTGAGTGTACAAAAGTCTGCAAAGTTTCAAGGATCAAAGCGCACGACGAACCGAGTTATCGACTCGCTAAAGAAGGAAGCGATTCTGAACCGCTGAAACGACTCGTCAGTGATTCCAGACTTTACTTCCTGTACCGACCGACGTAGGTTTGTAACAATAAGCCCCGCCTCTGGTCTTCATCGGCTGCTCGCTGACAGCGGTAGACCAATCGCGACAGACTGGGACATCGGACCGATCAAACTCCTCTGAAAGGAGTTGTTTAGAATGAATCCTTTAGAACGAATCATTAAACGAGTCGTCTGTGACACTGACGCTGTAGTTTAAATCACGGGCACGCTAAAGTGTTTTTTGGATCTCGGATGCGTGAAAATCTATCGTATGAGAGCTTTAAAACAAAATTAGGCACGGTTCGAAACCATAACAGGTGCGCTATAAACATTTTTTATTTATTTTTTAAACTCTCACAGCTTTCCGACGTTGTTTCGCCCCTTTTTTCTTCTGCAGATTCACTGAGCTTCAGGAGTGTACACACACACACACACACACACACACACGAGGTCAGGTGGTACATGCTGACTTGTCGATTGGTCTTAGTCTATGCTGATTGGTCACAGCAAACATCCTCAGAAATATGCAAGACGCTCTGTTTAACGGAAAGTTGTCTGAACGCGAACGCTCACTAAATTGTACTGCATCGAGAACCTAATAAACACGGTTTATTTATTTCTTCTTTTGGTGAGCCGGTTCTGTTTTAAATTGCGACCCACCGGTTAAATGAATCTTTTCTCCGTAGGACTCAACAGCACGTTTGGTGCATCGCGAGCGAGGCGCGTGTTTTGGACTAGGTATTCCTTTAACCGCATTAATAAGTACGTAACTTCCCTGTTTCTGTTCCTCTGTCACGTCACCACGTGCTGCTCTATGACTTCTGAGCATTCTCCACTTCTTCTTGTCGAATACACTGAACACCAACCGCATCTCTGAACGTACCCGTACTCAAACCGTCGTCTCTGAGGAACAAATAACGCTAATCATTGTATATTTCTTTAAAAAAAAAAAACGTTAAGTGTATTATAACGAGGCAAAGAGCTCATATTTCTCAAATTCCCATCCAGAACATATATGTGACATGTGAACCACTCTGGACGTTTCCAAGCCTCCACCTTAATTCGTGCAGGCTCAGCGGACGAAATTACACGTTCTCAGAAGCGAGCGAGAAATTCCTCCCGACCGCTTCGCACCCAATATGTCGCTCAGCGCGGCTTTAAAACCCCCGGATTACCCACTAGGCTTTGACTCTGGCTAATCACTTCCACGAGAAGTATACGCGTCTGTGGATGAACCGAAGCGAAAGGACAAACTACGGCAAGCCAATAGGTTCATTCACCGAAAGCGCCTCGACTAAACATTTTTAACTTTCATTTTATTTTAACTTTCACGCTCGCACCCTATTGCCATTTTACCATTCAGGTCATTCATATGCACGATGAACCACACACACACACGTTCTCACACACAGATACCCACAACACACACACACACACACGTCTGTGGTAAGGCGACGGTGACATTTTACCACTCGGTCTTCTAATTACAGCACGGGCCCGCAGAGATAGATATGTTACTGTGGCGTAAGTAAACGCGCTACATTTATTTCCCAGTAACTCACTTCCTGTATCGCCTTACATTACAAATGACCAAACCCGATGACCACGGACGCACCAGTAATAACAGACTCGCTTCAAAAGATATAAAAGGACAAAACTGACGTGCATTTTTAACTCCATTAACTGGATTTTTAATCTCCTGGCTGAAAATCTGACATCAGGACGAAAACGCATCTTGGGTCGAATTAGAAATGTGCAAGATTTTTAAAGCACATTAAAGCGTGCTACATGATTTCAAGGTATCTGGTATAAATGTGCTAGAAAAGCCAAGACCTCGCTCTTGCTGAAGGGGAAAATAAATAAATAATACATAATAAGGCTGATTTTTGAGGATCATCTTATTTGCGGTGAATTTTTCAGCCCACTTCGCTGAGCCATCCATAATGCATCAGCGGCAGCGAATGAGACGGAGCACGCGAAATAAAAACGGACATGATTTTCAGCCTTAGGAGAAACTTAGAAGTCGGCAGATTGTTAGGGTTGAGTGACGGACGCGTTACGATCACGTGGTCTCGTCAATGAGACAATATGAGGGATTTGAGGCAAATTATTACACACATCGGAGTCGAGCGGGTCACATGATTGTGTCACGTGACTAAAAACACGTCGTCGTTTTTTGTAACGCACTAGGACGCGAAAAACGCCGTTTTCAAATCGATCCACTTGAGAGAGCGTTTTCGAAAAAGCTCCGTTTGCGCCTGCGCAGAAACGCCGTCTCGGTGTGGACGGAACGCCGAAACAGAGAGAAAAAGACGCGCTTTCAAACTGATCCGGATTTACGTGGACGGAGCCCGAAGGTAGGCAGGTAACTGCGTTTTTATTTGATGTGTTTCAAGTCCGTAACGCTCTAGCACGACCGTACCGTGTTTCCATTCGGATACCAAACATGGTAAGCAGTACTTTGTTTGGACAATGTGAGCTTGCTACTTTTGAATTTCGATTGATTGACTGATTTTGCGGCTGATAAGAGTAAATAATCCACCTCGTTCGCATTCTCGATTTCACATATGCCTTCTCAATCACTGCTGAAGATGTGTTAAGCACACGTCTGATCATCTGGTACATGACCGTCACTGATAGGCTGCATGGATCTACAGTCTGGGATAGAAAGTAATCAGCCCCAGCCTCGCTTCTTGCCATTCTTCATACCGATGCTCATTTTTCTACAACCGTCGCTGGTGGTAAATGGTCTGCACTTATATAGCGCGTTTTTAACCTCAGCGTTTACACCGGGTTCTCATCCACCCATTCACACACACACACACACCCCAATGGTAGCAGAGCTGCCCTGCAAGGCACTAGCTTGCCATTGGGAGAAACTTGGGGTTCAAGGACACGTCGGTATGTGGAATCGAACCGCCAACCCTACGATTAGTGGACAACCCGGTCTACCACCTGGGTCACAGCCGTGGTGCCGTTGTGCTCAGTTCCACAAAAAAAAACCCCACCCCAGCATATACCCTTATGCGGACGCCAAATGAAACATCACATCGATGTATTTTTATCTTTACGTCTATACACGTTAGCCTATTTATGGCCACGGTATTGCGCATCTATCTATCGATGTGCTAGAGTGTAATGGTTTATTCATAGTTTGTGTCCATGACAACATGCACTAAAGCGTCAATGATGCATACGCTTCATAATAATTTCGAATATTAATAGCATTTTATTTATCCCAGACACTGAACATCCCAATCTGCCGTCGCTGTGATCCGCCTGAACAGAAGGTGTAAAGAGCACATCAGTGGCCCTTCTTTAGGCTTTATGCCACCATTGGCCTCCCATAGGAAACTCTTCAAGAACTAATCATTATGAGGGGAATAAAGCGAGCGCAATAATAAAGCAGTTGGTGAACACAAGCGCTTCTGACGTCACCGCGGTGATCTAAAACTTATCCAGACCTGCTCCCTGTCACAGTCATCTTTAACTCTCACGTCCATGCTAAATTATCGATGCAATAATAATAATAATAATAATAATAATAATAATAATAATAATAATAATAATTCAGCAATAAAGTTAATGCACTGGAGTCTGATCTTCTCTGTGGACTCGGACAGATGGCACGCGCTGTATGTATTAAACTACACTTTGCAGCTGGTTAAAAAGAAGAAGAAGAAGAAGAAGAAGAAGAAGAAGTGACGGGATCGAGCGGCTCCTGAAGCCGGGAATGTGCTGAGGACATCTCCTACCTTCCGCACTTCTCCACAGGAAGGGGTCCAGCCAAAATGTCCGCTGTTTATTCGGCACCGCAGCCCGGTTCGGTCCAGGTTCCTGGCTCCCCGCTCCTGAGATCCCGCAAACGCCGAAATAAAACTTCCCCGAGCCACAGCGGATAAGGGCTGTTCACCACCCACAATGCAACACGTGGAGGTGGATGTGGGGAGGAAAAAGTGCTCGAGCGCTCCGGAGGAATCACGCGCACCGAACGCGCGCGACTACAGCGGCACCACGCGGCCTCGAATATATCGGTTGATTAGGTTATGTCAGCGGTATTATCAGTGCATCGAGAGTTTAATGATGTGGGATAATGTCTCTGGCTGTCTATGTACCTGTCGAGAGAGTGTGTGAGAGAGAGATGTGGAGAGAGGGAGAGATGTGGAGAGAGAGAGAGAGAGAGAGATGTGGAGAGAGAGGAAGAGTGGGAGAGAGATAGAGGGACAGGGAGAGAGAGAGGGACAGGGAGAGTGTGCGAGAGAGATGGGGAGAGAGAGAGAGGGAGATGTGGAGAGAGGGAGAGAGATAGTGAGAGAGAGGGACAGGGATAGAGTGTGCGCGCGAGAGAGAGACGGGGAGAGAGAGCGACAGACACAGAGAGAGAAAGGGTGGGAGAGAGAGGAGATGTAGGAGAGGGAGATAGTGAGAGAGGGACAGGGAGAGGCCTGAGAGAGAGACGGGGAGAGAGAGCGACAGACACAGAGAGAGAAAGGGTGGGAGAGAGATAGAGAGAGGGGGGGACAGGGAGAGAGAGTGTGCGAGAGAGAGAGACAGGGAGAGCAAGAGAGAGACGGGGGACAGAAAGAGACGGAGAGAGCAAGAGAGATGGAGAGAGAGACAGGGAGAGCAAGAGAGAGACGGGGACAGAAAGAGACGGAGAGAGTGAGAGAGACAGGGAGGGAGAGACAGAGAGAGAGAGCAAGTGTGCGAGAGAGAGAGACGGGGAGGGAGGAGGAGAGAGAGAGAGAGAGCGTGTGCGAGAGAGATGGGGAGGGAGAGAGACAAGGAGAGCAAGACAGACGGGGACAGAGAGAGAGAGAGACAGACAGACAGAGAAATGAGACAGATAAAAGAGTAAGAGATGAAATGTAAAGAGAAAATGAGACGGATGAGAAAGATACAAGAAAAATAAATAAAGGGAAGAGCGAGAAATGAAAATGAGAAATATCGAGAGATTATAATATAGTGCTGTGAAAAAGTAACCCCCCCCCGGTTTCTTCCGTTTTTGTGTAAATCTCAAAAGTTTAAACAAAATTTAAGATACAACAATCTGAGTAAACACAAAATACAGTTTTTAAATGATAATGTTATTTATTGAAGCAAAAAAAAAAAGGTTGTCCTATACCAACTGGGCCTGTGTGAAAATGTATTTGCTCCCGAAATTCTTACCCAGTAACACACTCTGCCAAAGTTGAAATTCCAGAAATGAAATACAATACAAAAAGTGACTGAAATACATCCGTTTGGGAAGGGTTATAAAGCTATTTCAATGGCTCTGCGACTCCAAAGAACTACAGCGAGAGCCGTTATCTCCAAATGGAATAAACTTGGCAGAGTAGTGAACCTCCCCAGAAGTGGCCGACCTACCAAATTTCCTCCAAGAGCACAGCGACGACTCATCCATGAAGTCACAAAAGAGCCAAGGACAACATGAAAGGAATTAGAAGCCCTCTTCGCATCAATAAAGATCACTGTTCATGACTCCACTATCAGAAAGACACTGTGCAAAAATGGACATTAAGAACATTAAGGCTCATCTGAATTTTGCCAAAACACACCTTGATGATCCTCAAACCTTTTGGGAGAATGTTCTGTGGATTGATGAGTCGAAAGCGGAACTGTTTAGAAGACGGGTGTTGCGTTACATCTGGCGTAAACCAAACACCGAATTCCACAAAAAGAACATTATGGTGGTGCATGGTGGTGACAGTGTGATGGTGTAGGGATGCTTTTCTGCTTCAGGGCCTTTTTCACAGCACTGTAGATGATCGAGAGAAAGACAAGAAAGATCTACCCTGGCCCAACCCAATCTACCCTAGCCCATCCCAATCTACGCTAACCCAACCCAACCTATACTTACCAATCTACTTTAACCTAATCCAATCTACCGTAACCCAGCCAAATTTACCTTAACCAATCCAACTTAACCTAACCAAATCTACCACAACCCAATCTAATTTAACCAAATCTAACTTAACTCAACCCAATCTAACCTTACCCAACCCACCACCACCCAATCTAATTTAACCCAATCTACCACATCCCAATCTAACATAACCCAACCCAATCTACCATAACCCAATCATATTTAACCAAATCGAACTTAACTCAACCCAATCTAACCTTACCCAACCCACCACCAAATCTAATTTAACCCAATCTAACCTAACCCAATCTACCACATCCCAATCGAACATAACCCAATCTAATTTAACCACATCGAACTTAACTCAACCCAATCTAACCTAACCGAACCCAAACAAAAACAAAATATATGAAATCTATCTGAGGAATAAGTAAGTATGTGACTACTAATACAGAATGTAAAGTCTTTGAAAGGAGGAAATTAAAAGAGAGGCTGTATTTGTGTGTGTTTGAAAACAGCCACATTCAGCTAACTTCAAAACCATTATCACTGATTATACCTTTAATTAGACTTTGTGGAAAATACTTGATTCTGTTTGATCACCCCATGTCTAATTAGAGCTGTGTTCACTTCTCTTCTCTCACAGCTTTCCACTGATAGATGCTGTAACCTATTAATATCAACATTATCACACACAGAAGAAAAAAAAAACAACAACTCCTCTTCATTTTTACCATGAAAGGAAATGTTTGGTTTAATCATGCTGATACAGACTGCTGGTGCTGCCATTACTTAAATATTGTTTATACAGCTATGAACTGTTTTACTGAGCAGAATATTATAAACAGCAATAAAAGCCTTCAAAATATAAAAACCAGCTGGTCTGCATTGACTAAGGCTGTCGATTCTGAAATAATCAACTGACTGTACATGTTCATTCTTCATCTATCGTTTGCATAACATGTAAATATTCCATACAGAGTCTTGTTTTTCCTCTGCATTTTACCTCATCGTTTGCGTTTATTGTGTTAAAAAATAAAAATAAAAAATTAGAAGTGGATTAAACCCAGCAATAAAACTTGCAGTGTGTTCACTCTGCACACCACAAAACTATCGTAATCGTATAAACCAGCACGATGAATTATTCATGAACGTTCGGCACACCAGAAATCAAATCAAGCCTCTGATCAGAACACTAGCACAAGTGGAAGAAGAAAGGAACATCTCGGACAAACGGGTGAAAGCATCCAAGCAGAGTGTGAGGATTTCTAAACGACGGGATTTATTAAGATTCTATGAACATAGGGAAATAATCGAAAGTCATGCAGGCAGATGTGCAAATTAAATCTCTATCACAGAGTCGAAGTATATCCAAAGTTAACATTTGTGAAAAAAAATAAAAATAAAAAATAATTAAAAATAAAGTTCACAATGTTAGTTTTGAAAGAGTCATATTAAAACACGGCGTGCGCTACGCGGGAAATTCATCGGATTATACCGCATCATCGACATTCGTGACACAAAACCATCTGTGCAAAATGTGACGTCAAATTTATTACTTTTAGGCTAAACAACATGGATCATAAAAATCTATTTCATAAACACAGTGGGCACATTTAAACATTTTTAAAGCAGCAATTCATATATTTATTTAATTTCTCCTACAATCCAACACCGGCCATTTGATTGAGTTCAAAATCAGCAAAGTATGAGGTTTTTGTTTTCCTAAAACTGAACGAAACTGAAATTTGAAGGACACTTTCATCATATATAAGAGGAGGTAATCGAATAAAAACAACCTTCACTGTTAGAACAAGATCGTATTAAAACCGCGGATATATTTCTGATATATCACATTTACCCGATCTACTTACTCGTGCGCATAAACATTAGTCAGGGTTTGTTTTGTTGCTTTTTTTTTTGTTCTTTTTTTTTTACATCACTGTGATTAAACAAAGGCCTTTAAAGCGTAAAAGCTCTACTAAATCTAACGTAGTCCAGAGACTGGTAATAAAAGTGAATCGAGATGCATCTACAGTGATGGATTAGATCAATTCGCTACAGACTGCTACGGCAAAGATAATAAGGGAAGTTAGCGCGCTTCCTCACAGGCAGTTCTCGCCGAGTGAACTGTAGTGAGGGGTGAGCGTTTATCGGAAGGGGTCGCAACACCACGGCTCATTGTCTCTTCGCACGATCGTTCATTCGTAGTAGGGTTGGGAAACATGACGACGTAACATCGGAATCACGATACGCAATATGCGTGCTTTTTCTAAGCGTGGTTATCGGTACACTGACCGATTGTTAAGTCACAAAAGCAAACCGCTAGCGGCGCTGTCGAATTCTCAATCCCGACGCGTCCGAAGGTGCGGAGTCGTTTTCTTTAGCGGTAGCTCTGACCGTACTGCGAGCTGGAAGTCATTTACCAGTTACGTTTCACATAAACTGCATCGCAAATTTAGGAAAAAAAAAGCCACAGCAAAAACCACACGTTTTAGGACGAAGAATAATAAAATTATTATTATTATTATTATTTTAATTCTGTACGGACTTGCTAGAGTAACAGCGGCTTGTACGGTGGACGCTCCTCTTGTTCCTCTTACGCTCCACAACCTTGAACGTAATGCTGTTCGTGAAAAAATTAAAAATTGCAATTGTTGGCAAGTCCTTTACGAGGAATAAACACTCTGGGACATGTGGGTTCTCAAGTTGTGCAAATGTATGAGATTCTGCGCTTTTGTCGGGTTTGAATCCTGACAGTTCCACAGCCATCCATGCCCAGTAGTTATAAACAGCGCCTGTTTGACCAATCAGCCGTCTGCACCATTTCTAGCTCCACCCTTATGAGCGTATTCATAGCTCTCGATACCCTGATAAAAAGAGAAACCGACTGCATCACAGGTACTCCGTTACTGACGACTGATTTCATAGTGAAGTGTGCCACAGCGCGCTGCCCGGTGGAGTTACTCAGCTCGTGAATACCGAATAGTCCAGTTGGAGCTCGCCTCCTAGCAGGTTAAATAAAAACAAGTTAGGCTTTATCCTCTAAGACGGGTACAGTAAGTGTCATATGACGGGGGATGCCTAGCTAGAGGAGGGGAACAAGAAGTAAATTCGGAGACATTTGTACGTATCGTGATGCAAGTTTTTGGCATAATTGCCCAACCCTGATTCATAGTTTCACAAACCACTCCTGACCATCAAACTGACGGAGTATAAAATCAAACCTTCAGCCCTTTGTTTAAAAAAAACAACAAAACAAAACAAAAAAACACAGCACAAAAAGAAGCCTACTGCACTGAGTGGTAATCCCTAACGTTAGATCGGCATCGTGAAACTGTTATTAGAAAGAACAGTACAACACAACTGCAGTCAGAGGTCTGACAGCAGCCCTTTCCCAAATGCCTCCCTTCTCTCCTTTCTCACTTCCTCACACACACACACACACACACACATCCAGGGTGCCAGAGAGTTTGTGCAAATTCTGTAGAGAATTGTAATAACATGGGATTGAGCAGCTTTCATCATCTGCTGCACCTGCAAGAACTGGCACGAGCCTTATGCATTCACAACCTCTAACACACACACACACACACAAACATGCATACAGTGGAAAACACGGTTAAGGAAAGCCCCTAAAGACCACATCAGAGCTAATAATTTTACACACTCGCACAGACACAGACACACTCACACACACTCACACGCACAGACACGCTCACACAAACAGCTGGCTTTCAGATCATCTCCGTCTCCTGGCATCGAATCACTCCATAAGGCCCTGTCCCTGTTCACCGGGGAGCGCGTCTCTCTCCTCCCTCTCCTCCTGCTGCTTCCTCTCCTCCCCCTGTCGCTCCCCCTCCGTCTCCGTGGGGCTCACCAGGCTGCTGTCTTCACCCAGAATGCTGCACAGTTCGGACAGACGTTGCTGCATCTTGGGGATCCCCGAGAGCTGTGTCTCCAGCCGCAGCTTCTCGTCTTGCAGCGAGAGCCGCGTGGACGCGTCGAGCTTTTCGAAGCGCCAGCCGCCCTCGCCGTCGAACTGCAGCAGGTGGGTGTGGTACTTCCTGTGGTCAGAGGAGAGGAGAACCATATGGCATAATTAACACGGGCCATTAAGCATACTAACAGAAACAGTAATAATTAGAGGATCGGAAATCGCGTTCATCTTGTCCTTAAATACAAACGATTCACCAGTAACGGAGGCGCTGCGTGCGTGCCTGACAGTCCAAGTCTTGGAAGTCTTTTATACTTAGAGCAACTAATCATTTCTAAGGAACATCTGTCAGTTCCCATGTGGCGGTGACGGGCTTTATTGCTGAGAATATTCATCTTGTTTCCGTAATGATCCACGCCTGTCTTTTTCTTCATTTAGATCGAACCAATCTGCTTAAAATCCTATTCCTTGGCTGCACACTACTCTGGTGCTGCTCCCTCAGTTCTCATCCAGATGTGCAGGAGCGTGCTGCTGGCGAAAAAAAAGAAGAGCGAAAGACCCACCACAGAGATGGACGGTGTGTGATTGAGAGAAGCGCGATCCCAGCATCCTTTGCGGCTTCAAAGATCTTGCCCTCCACGTCGATACTAACGGCGCTGGTGCACTCGTCCAGGAGCGCGTATTTGGGCCTGGAGGAAATCAGAAAAGCAGAGATCGGTCAACAGACTGCAGAGACATCAATCGCGGTCAACTTTTCAAGCGCAAAAAGAATTTTAAAAACAATCTGCTGCCACGGAGGATTTTTTTTTATCTTTCCATCATCTTCGTAGTTGTTGGGAAAAAAAGTTTCCCAGTATTTTGAGTTGCACTGCACACTTCGGGCCAAGACGATACTCGTCTACATTGTAGTTGTAATTTGTCTGATGTGCTTTCACAGAATAAGGCACTCTTATCCCCCGACTTAGACATGATTTCCCAGTTAAGCAAAAACGTGACGAGTCTGGAATATATAAGCGCAGGTTGAGGGTGACTTCTGGGTGTTGGGGATAATGCATGAAATGTCTCACTTGTGGTAGAACATCCTGGCCATGCCCATTCTCTGCTTCTCTCCTCCAGACAGAACGTCCTTCCAATCACTTTCCGAATCCCAACCTGCCAAAAACACCACGCATCAACCACCTCAGTCTAGGCACAGTCTAAGCCTTCGATATTACTCACTTCTAAACCCTTTCAATAAGCAAGAGTGATGTTTAACAGCACCGACTTCTACCCTGCTCCTACTGTACCCTGGCGATGAGTTCGTGCCTGGGTTTCTTCCCACAAATACATTCAATTCAATTAGCTTGTGAGAAATCTATACTAAAGCCATAAAAGGCAAAGTCATGATCACATTATCAAGCCCTTTTATCAGACGAATTAGGTCTCTTACAGCTGAGAAACGCTCAGATGTGCGGTATCTATGTAGGACTTGGACAAAAAAAAAAAAAAAACCCCAGTAAAGTGTTTATTGATGAAAGTAAGTGCTCACCTCCCTCCCTCTCGAGGATATAGAGGAGGTTGACGATGCGCAGGATTCCCTCCAGCTGCTGATCAGTGAACCCCCGCTCCTGCATCTCCTGAACCGTGTCGGGATAAATCACCTGATCCCGCAGAGTGCCCACGGACATATACGGCCTGCGTGAACACACACGCACACACGTTATAAAAAAAAAAAAAGAGTACGTTCAAAAAGAAATCCTTTCATTGAAATAAAAGTTATCCTTTACATCTAAAACATACAATCTTATTTCGATACCCTGCCCAGGCAATGACGTGTAACGGCACGGACGCGCTTGTGCGGAAGGTCAAATCCATACCGTTCCACTGGAAAGCGTTTCACGTTCGAGAGCAGAGGAGTGATTTGGCCGTGAGTTAAACGGACGCAGCGTTTCCTTCTGCGACGTGCTCGGTGTGCGAAGTTCGCGTCGTTGATTTCCGCATGTGCCTCTTTAAAAATGCACACTGGTCCGCGTTTTAAAGTAGACAGCACTGTCGAATACTCGACTGTGATTGGTCAGAATGTGCCGGTTTATTTTCTACAACAGCTGCTCCGACTGCTCAGGTTTATACTAATCGATGCGCTCGTTCTGATACGTTATCCCGTCTATAGGAAAAACTTCGACGGAGACGTGCGCGGCAGACGCTCCGCAATGTGGCGACGTCTTCTGTAACAAGCATCTTTCAGCGTTTTTTTTTTTTTTTTAAACAGTCAGAGGCGAAGCTGTCGTTTTAACGTTTTTCCGACGAGGGAAGACCTTCGTGGCGGAGCACGCTCCACTTTGCTGTTTCTCTGTAACGTGGCGTTCCGCTGGGTTCTTTTCTATGTGCGTCTTGTTAACGTCGGGAGACGTAAAAGAGAGTCAAGCGAAGGAAGGACGGTTTATAGCTTCTATAACGCAAGTAATTACAGGAAGTAACTTCTTTCACAGACGTAATTCGAATTTGTGACAAATTGATGTGGTAGAAAAGAAATGAGGCGCTTCGACACAGAAGACAGTAATCAAATGACCGCGTGAAAACAGTCCCTGGTTATTCTCCATGTATTCTAACCTATGCCCCATTTCACTTGTACTTCCCTCTACAACGCTCTCCACACGTGATTATCGAGATTATTGTTCAGCCACAATGAGCCTAAACATCTCTTGGACTTAATTGATGTTAGAAATGAGTGTATTATTGCGCGGCCATGTTCGGTTGCCGCTGCCGCGGGTGTAATCTCTTTTCACTTGTGCAATGAGGCGGTCACGTCAAACAATCGCTCTGCAGGGCCATCTGGACCCACTGCTCTCAGAACCTGCTCCACTTCATCACCACCTTCATCACTACTAATTAGCTTAGCAGGGCATGAAATGAGAATGCACACACACACACACACACACTTCCATAACTTCTAAACAGCCGGGGGTCATTCTAACAGTAAAATTAAGAACAAGGCAGCACCCTGTGATGTGCGACCAGCCTTTAGTCTATCGTTCTCGTTCCTAATGGAGGACGATAAACGATTACGTTCAAGCTCAGGATCTTCTTTGCTCAGGTCCATACAATTCCAATGGCATTAAACATACAATTAACTAAGAATTTAAGTGTCAAATCAAGTCCCTGAATTCCCTTATACACTATTACTACGGTTACGGTGATAAGCTGTACCTCTGCGGGATGTAGAACATGTGCTGCGGCGGAGGTTTGTACAGGACGCCGCTGTACACAGGCCACAGGCCGCTCAGGATCCGGAACAACGAGCTCTTACCGCAGCCGTTCGGGCCCGTGATTAACAGATGCATTCCTTCGTCCACCTTCGTGCGCACGTGTACCGGGACGAAGAACAAGGCAGAAAAGACAGAGGAATTAGCGGATAAAACGTTCTGCGTTATTCGTTAAAGCCTAGCCGGCTAATGTGTGTTCGACCTGTGGATCTATTACATGAATACATTACACGGCGTGGTCAAAAGTATGTGGACACCGGACCATCACGCCCATATGTGGTTCTTCCTCAGACTGTTGGCACAAAGCTGGGAGCACACAATTATATACGAGGTCGTTGTATGATTTTCTTTTCACCGGAACTAAAGGAGCCCAGTCGTGTCCTCGGGGCATCAGGCATACGTGCTAAAAGCCTCGTCTGTGGCTGAAAACAACCGAAAACAGGAGCTCTGAAGCACTAAATAGATGAAATACATTTTATAATAACGGCTTCATTTCGAAACACATCATACATCGCTTTCAGATAATGCCCAGCTTTGACGAACCGAATTCGGCCCGGTTCCACAAAGACATCTGGGTCTCGAAACAATTCCTATTTCGAGACTGAGCAAACCTGTCTAAGTGGTTGGCACGCACTGGAATTACAAGCGCGTTTCAGTGATTGCTTGATTTGCTCGAAGAAATGATATAAATCGCGCCCCTCCTTTTATCTCGGCGGCGGTGGCACTATCTGTCAGCCCGACACTCTCGTCTGGAAACGGCTGCCACGGTTCGACGCGCTCTTTAATGATATCACTGTCTTTTCCCACAAATTTCTCCCCGTGTCTATAAAAAGGGGAGGCGTGGTGCTGTTTAAATCCGTCTCACAAGGCATTGTGGGTAACAGCTTCGAGTCACGCGGGTGGCAGATGACTGCCGCATGAAAGGCACGGAGGGTTATTAGCGATGCGATCTCCTTAACGCTTCAGCGGAACAACGTGTCATCACAGGAAGGCCTGTCTCCATGAGTCGAGAGGGATGGTGGTGTTTGGGAATAATCAACACATTGTTCCTGGCAAACAGGCGACGGGCCAGAAGGCATCAGGCTTTGGAGTGCAAAGCCTGCTTTCCCAGAAGTTAACAGGAAACACGAGTAATCACAAGCGTAGGGTCTGGTGTAGAACGACTGACTTCGTTAAGAAAACAAGAATCTACGGAACACGTGACGCATTCAATTCGATGAAACTGTATTTAACAAACTACAAATTTGGAGAACTCTAACGGTTATGTTTTGCGATCACTAGTACAGTTGGGTTTGGTTATTATTTTGGTTTTGCAGAAGAAGAAAAAAATCCCAAGGTAGGATTTGATCACATGACGAGCAAGCGTTATTGTGTCTTAATAGATACAAATCAGGTTTCAGTATGCAACTGCTGGTAGCGTTGGTTCACCAGGAAGAGGGGGGGAGGGGGGACGGGACATGTAAGATTAGGGTCATTCCAATTTGCATATTCATGGACACTGGATTTCTTGATGAGGTGCATCGAGGCCTTTTTCCGTTGCTTAATATTATTTGCATGGAACCTACAAAACAATTGACTGGATGATTGTCGAATTTAGGGCGCACGGTGGCTTAGTGGTTAGCACGTTCGCCTCACACCTCCGGGGGTTGGGGATTCGATTCCCCCCGTGGCCCTTTGTGTGCGCGGAGTTTGCATGTTCTCCCTGTGCCGCGGGGGTTTACTCCCCCAGCCCAAAAGACATGCATGGTAGTCAGATTGGCGTGTCCAAAGTGTCCGTAGTGTATGAACGATTGCGTGAATGTGTATGTGATTGTGCCCTGCGATAGATCGGGTGTACCCTTCCTCGCGCCCCATGCCTCCTGGGATAGGCTCCAGGTTCCTCGCGGCCCAGTAGGATAAGCGGTATAGAAAATTGAAGGATGGATCTTCAAATTTATTCTGAACGGACTAACAGGACTAACTGGAAAATGTCTGGCTGAACTTCCCATGTGCTGTTAATGAATGTTAATAGAATGAGCGTATCCTTAAATAAAATTTCTTAACAGGACATTCATCACACGTAACTTATCTTTGTTGATTTACTGTCACCGCTTCGTGGACTGTGCAAGCAACTGTCAACACAACACCTGAATTAAAGGCTTCTCGTTTTTCTCCCTGACAGAGCACTGAAACATGGGGAAGTGTATGACGACTTTAACGGAACGTGTTTAAGACAAACCACTGGTGGTAGTGGTGGTGGTTTAGGGTTAGGGTTCTTTAGTGTTCCAAGCCCAAAATGTCAAAATATTAATACGTAAACAAATAGATAAAGTTAACTTAGTATGGGATAGCGTTTCCCTCTGATTTCCTGTAATACTGCAAAGGTTAATATATATATATATATATATATATATATATATATATATATATATATATATATATATATATATATATAGTGCAAGTATTTAATTAACTTCTGAAAATGTCAGTCAACCCAAGTGTTCATAAATGAATGACCTACACTATAATGCCTTGCGTTTGTGTTATTCAACGGCTGTGCATAACTAGGCCACACCACAGGCAGGAAGTAAAAACAAGATCACAGTCCACCAAACAATACAATATAAACGTCCTGCCTCATGAACCGTTCAAATAACTGGGATCTAATTGACAGTTTACCTACAATTGTTACGGCTAACCTTTTAACGAGCTTGAAAGTTTTGTGAAATGCTATATTCCATCGTTATACACTTAATATATTCGTGATACTCAGTGGCCAGTGGTACTTTTGGTGCCCAGGCTCATGCTCCTGCATTTGATACAGTCACTGCATCAATGAAGGTTTAAAAACAATAATAATAATAATAATAATAATAATAATTCAGTCTCAATAACATATTTTCTCAGAGTACAGAAAATCAGCCGAGGTTCTAGTAAAGTTCTAGTACATATTCAGGTGTATACCTTGATGTTGAGGCTGGACACTACCACATCACCTGCGGGTGTTATAATAGGCAGGTTCTCACACCTGATGCCTTGCTCCACGTCAATCACTTGACCTGCGCGCACACACACACACACACACACACACACACACACACAGCTATACATTAACATACAGGATATGCATCAGTAGAGCTAAATAATGTCTCGGCTACATCCTACACAGCTTCAGTAGTGAACGGGAAATATTTTGGAAGTGAAAACAACATTTCGTTTTTTCTTTCTGGAACGCAGCCAAGTCTCTGCGTGCGTATCTGTGTGTGTGTGTGTGTGTGTGTGTGTGTGGGAATCGTCTTGTATTTGTGTCATGGGGATAGTTGGGAGTCCTGGGGGCACATGTGGGATACAGGAGGATATTTGGAGTCCTGACAAAGAGATATAAATGCGTACACACATTGGCAGAAAGCGACGCGATTGATTACAGATACTGGTATTTTCAGCACGAGACTTTACAACTGATAAACAAACGCACTTAAAGTCATAAAGCTCTTTTTTTTTTTTTTTAAAGCGTATAGCCACTCTTGATGGGTGCTGGCTCTAGAGCGATAGTTCTCAAACCTGTTGTAGCTAGGGACCCCTTTAACTGTAAAATAAAGCGTTCTGCTCCTTACCTTTCCGCTGATGGAACAAATGAGGTCTGAATTGACTTTGGGGCATGGACGCCTAAATATAATAACTTTCCACCACTGTAGCAAAATTATTTTTTAAATCGCAGACCCCTTGCTATATACTTCACAGACCCCTGGGGGTCCCTGGACCCCACTCCTCTAGAAGTAGTATAAACTCTGATTTAACTAGTTCAATAAGTCTGCAAGCTGAATGCTGAATAGAATGAAATTAAAGTTAAATCAGCGAACGAAGCAAAACTCACCCCTAACGTGCAAGTGCCCCTCCAACCTCATCCCGTGTTTCACCTCACGTGAACCGCCATGGTTCTCGGTGCCCTGTGGGCCCTCGGCTGATCGGCGATACACTCCGACACGCACCTCCTCGAACACGTCGAACATCTCGTACACACGCGCCGTGTAGCCTGCCAGCTCCGTCACCTAAGACAAGAAGGAACCGTGGACAACATACAAAAGAATGACTTACCTCGAAGGTTACATCAATAATACACGAGCTGTATGAAATGTACAAACGTTACCAAGACCTTGTTCCTCGATACTACGAACAGCCCTACACCGCCACCTTTAGGATTCGATGGAGCATCTCACCTCCTTGTAGGAGCTCATAATCCGCTCCACAGCGTCGGCTCCCGCGTTTAACAGATTCCTGGCTGTGGTAAAAGCCTCCGTGCGCTCGCTCACCAGCTCTTCCTCCTTCATCACCATCACCGCCTGCTTCACGTCCTCTGTATCTAAAAAATAAACGCGACTAAGCTACTGTACGGAGACACTTCGGGACACCCTGTATAAACTCAAGTCATCCACAGGCTAGGAGCTAGCACGTAAAAAAAAACAACACCACAGTGTTAAAGTAAGGAAGCTGTGTTCATGTATTACAGAAATCTTTTTATAAATCATGACAGGACTAAGGTATCAGAATAAGCGCATTACTGTAATACTGTCAGAGCTGCTGTTACAGGAAATGAATCAACACCTTCTGACCAATCAGAAGTGAGAGTTCAACAGCGCTGTGGTATAAAACCTGACCGTAAGACTGACTTTAGTTCTAGTTTTGACAAAATCATTCACTTCGAGTGAACAGGCCTGCGTGTATTTTACTTCACGTGATGACGTGGTATATAAGGTTTTGTCACCACCTACTGGAGCGGTCCTAGACGTCCGGAAATATCGATACTTTCGTTCTGATTTATTCATTGTAGAATCTGAAGTGTCCTGCCGACAAAATTATTTAAAAAAAAAAAAAAAAAAAGATCAACTTGCTGAAGTTGAGATCGGCAAGCATCGGTCTTTGGCTGTTGGCTCGGATACGTTCCTGCCCTGACTTCCTGTTTCAGGGGAAATTATGTCAACGCCTCGAATAATGCTGTACGCTTTAAGGAACTTCACGAGGACTTTAACTCGTTGTCCATGTTACAGCCTGTATACCTGTCCGAGCAATGCTTTGTTTTTTTTTGCACTGAAGACGGTTATATAAAGACCCAAAATGCAGGAAAGAATCAATATTACGAGAGCAGAGAATTGTGGGAAGGTTTGGACGAACCGTGCTGTCGTAAGCGCGTTGTGGTTTTATCACATGATAACAAATCTGCTTGATTCAAATGTAATCTGCCACCATCACCAGAATCAGACCTACAGTCTTACATTTAACTGTCGCTAGTGCGATTTCACGTCAAGAGAGACTCGCTGGGCGACACGTTAGTGATGAACTTCTAAAACAAATCCTGAATTATTTCCATTCTACACAAACGCCACAGTCGGACACGTCTATGCGTTATTTTTTTCCTTCTCCCCGTAACGACCTGGTGGGTGTCGACGTGCGAGTGTGCACAGAGAAGTGTGTGTGTGTGTCGTACCATGTGAGGAGTAACCCGGAGCGGTGATGATGGGCACGGCCACCATGACGAGACCCGACGCGCTCCACAGGTACTTCATGAGGAACTGTTCGAGCATGACGTACCACAGTCGCTTGAAGAGGATCAGGTTGATCTGCGAGCGCAGCGCCTCGTAGCTCCGCTGCAGCTGCGACATCTCCACCTACGCAGGGCGCAACGGCAGAAGCGCGCGCACGTGCGCAGACACACGAACACGCAGCAGGTGAGCATTGTGAGAAATTCGGATGAGCTCACTGCGAGCAAAACATAAAAATGTCCCTTTCCTATAGTCTAGGGTCCTTTTCCAAACGTTGTGAAATGAAAGCCTACAGTTCAGTCTGTGTGTGTGCCAAAAGGCCACTGACCACTGTGTGTGTGTGTGTGTGTGTGTGTGCGCGCAGAAGATCAGAACAGCCTGATACAGAGGTTCCAGGGTTTTCTCTTTGCTCCAAACCACATGATGCTTCTTTGGTCTAGGAATAGTAACTGCTGCGTAAGCACACGACGTGTGTTTATGGGGCCCGTGTTGTACACGAACATCGCAACGTGCTCCAGAATGACTGAACAGACACGTGAGGCTGGGTAACCTGGCACGATACGATATCAAATAAAGAATAAAACACTGCGTGGGGTGTGCTGTTAAAGGAAAAATAATCAACAATGGAGTAGTGTAATAAGGCCGTACACACACGGAACTGCGGTTACTTCCCTGAAGTTGAATGTTTTCCTATAATAATAAAAATAATAATAATAATAATAATAATATGTTGCGCAGTGTTTTATTCTTCTTATACCACACCAATTGCCAACAATAACATTTTATGAATTTAATCTGAATTAGAATCTCATCCGAAACATAAAGTTAATCATTTAAACGTCCGCTGACGGTGACTTTTTTCTAAATAAACAGACGTTTATTTAACATTTATGGAAGGAGTCTCTGGGGTCAAAGTGCTTTGTAACAGTCAAAGGGAAAGCCTTCAGGATGGACGACTTTCTGGCATCTTGGTAACGTGACATGGTGCCGAGAGAGAGAGAGAGAGAGAGAGAGAGAAAGAGAGAAAGACAGAAAGAGAATGAGAGTGAGAGAGGGAATGAGAGAGAGAAAGAGCAAGAGAGAGAAAGAGAGGAAGTGAGAGAGAGAAAGGGTGAAAGAGAAAAAGAGTGAGAGAGACAGAGAAAGAGAGCAAGAGAGCGAGAGAGTCAGAGAAAGAGAGCGAGAGAGACAGAGAAAGAGAGCAAGAGCAAGAAAGCAAGAGAGAGAGAAAGAGAGCAAGAGAGAGAGAGAAAGAGAGAGAGAGAGAGAGAGAAAGAGAGCAAGAGAGAGAATGAGAGAAAGAGTGAGAGAGAAAAAGAGAAAGCGTGAGAGAGAGAAAGAGTGAGAGAAAGAGAGAGAGAGAGAGAGAGAGTGAGAGAGGGAATGAGAGAGAGAAAGAGCAAGAGAGAGAAAGAGAAAGAAAGAGAAAGAGAGAGAGAGAGAGAGAGAGAAAGAGAGAGAGAGAGAGAAAGAGTAGAGAGAGAGAGAGAGAGAGAGAGAGAGAGAGAGAGAGAGAGATGATAGAGAGCTGTTATAAAATATTTGATAGCAGGAATGAACTTGTTTTGTAGACATTCCGCAACATTCATCGTGACTATAAATTGATTAAAAGTATGACGCGTCATTCTTTAATGAATAAAATAATCATTGTTGGCAATCTGCTGTGGCATTCAAGGAGTCAAGCACTTCAGGACATGCGACTCTGGACCGGTAACAGAAACCCGAGGTGCGTCATACCGCTCATCGATGGATTTCCTAAAACAGAACAGCCTTTTGCTCATTTCTAAACGGGTTAAAAGAACAGACATTAGGATTGTACTCGAGTCCACATCAGTAATCACAATACCTTGTGACCCCCATAGAAGGCGATCTCCTCCGAGTTGGCGATGATGCGCGAGTGCATGTACCTCAGGTCCCCTTTCCGCTTGGCCTCCTCGGCCACCAGCTTGCCGAAGCGTGGGGAGAACATCCGCAGGATTTTGGCCGTGAGTGCCACCACGATGCCGGCGATCACCGAAGGCCAAGTCGTGTTCGCACCTTTAGACTGCCCCGTTTTAATCAGCGTGTAGCAGGTCATCACCACGTCCAGGCATGGCTTGGTCAGGTTGGAGTACAGGTGGGCCACAGAAGCGGCGAACATCACCATGTCCTCGGTCAGAGACTGGTCTGGGTTGGCCAGCCTGCCGTCCATGTTGCTGACACGGTAATAGGTCTGATTGCTGAAGTAGAGCTGGTAGGCATGACTCACGAGCCTGGTGCGAAACGCCAGGGTTAGCTGGCCTTCCAGGTAACGGATAGTGCTGTTCACAAACGTCGCAGGGATAGCGATCAGGAGCCATTTGGTTAACTCCCACACGAATGCCTGGGGGTCCTTTTTCACGATGGTCTTCACGATTTTACCATCCAGGTTGGCTACGTAAATAGACAGGAACGTGCGTGAAACGAGGGCGACCGAGTGGAAACCCAGCAGACCCACCTCTTTGCAGAAAAGCCGAGGGAAAAGGATGCCCAGGAGCCGCTTTAAGCGCAAGAAGAACTCTCGGTTCACAGACGGAGAGTTTCTCTTCCTCTTCTGCGTCTCCGTGACCTCCCCGTTCGCCTGACGCACGTTCAGTCGGCCGTGCTGAGGATCAGACCGTCCTTTAAGCCTTTCCGAAACGTACGGGTAGAGTCTTTTCGCAGCGTACGCGACGACGACGAGGAAAACCGCTTTCTTTGCTGCTGAAGACCTCTTCAGCTGCGAGGGAAGTTTTGAATATACTACAGGCATTTTTTTTCTTTTTAAATTTCTTTTTATTTATTAATTTTTCCGCAGAGGAGATCGGAGCTCGCCGAGACACTAGATCAAGCTCGCCGGTGAAATTTCGCACACATCAACGCGGACAACGATCGACCGTATGAACCTCGACGGTCATCAATCGAACCGCGTCCACGGGATCCGAGCGTCTCATCAGATTCCGGCAAAACTACCCGTACTGGGTAACCGTAAAGGAACCTCCCACACGAAAAGTCGTCTCGTAAACCTTTTTCCCGCTCGAGGGGAACACGCTCGTAAAAGACACACGACGATACAACCTAAATCTAACTAACTTACCTATAGTTCTTACTCAAGTCACCTCATTAGTAATTAGTACGAGTACTTGGGTTTCCAGAACGTTCCTGGAACGTTTGTTTTTTGTTTGGTCCTGGGAGTTTCAGCTCCCAATCCAACTGTACAATGTCTGCACAATAGACAGTGCCTTGTATGAGAACCGAAATGAAACGTTCCCAAAACGTTCTCAAACGGTTCCCAGAATAACCAAAAGGAAATGGATAGTTTGGACGCAAAATATTTCCGCCTGTAGGTATTTCTTTTCCACCTGAGGTAGCTAAGGAAGGGTGGGAGGGTTTTTAATATTGATATATAATATAATAGTAATAGTTATTCATTATTTAATTAGCTAATTGCTAAGGAAATCACTCCTCGCACCCCCCCACGCTTGGTCACGTGACCGCATACTGTAGCTACTGTAAACGCAACTGACTGACTAACTAACCCCAGTTACACGAGTCTCGTTCAAACGAATGTATTCACCTTGAAACCTTTTTTTTTTTTTTTTTTTTTGCAAATGAACGCGTTAATGAATAATTAATCGCGCTACAAACAGAACACGTAGTCACGTTTCTAAGTTCACGCGCCGCTGCTAGCTAAATCTCCTGCGGTTCGGGCATTGGACTAAATTAGGAAGTGTTTATGCTAACGGATGCCGTCGGCTAGCGGGCAAAGAACTCCGCGAGAACTTTCTCCTCACACATTAGCGCAAAAACCCCCGACTGATAAACATCCTGAAGAGCGGTCAGTGCTATTTCTGGCCATAATTCACCTCGCTGAGACAGACGAGCCTTTCTCCGTGGTCCACGAGTTGAGTTGACTGTAGGGGCCGGATACCAAATAGCGCTTCACTCCCTAGGTTGAGTGCACTAGCTGCCGTGTGGAAATATTGGCCAGTGCTGCCTACGTAGGGCGTTTGATGTGCGATTGGGATTCGGCCTCTGTATTTATCCGCACATAGCCTGAGTATCAGACTACAGCCGTGCTGCCCAATAGGAGAAGGGGTAAAGAGGTCTGCCTACCGGTACACACACACACACACACAGTAGTGTAGGTTGATTAGACAACCCGTTACATAACGGATCCTTCCACCCCCCACCCTTATCCTATACAGGCACTTTTTTTTTTTTTTAGGTGCACCTACTTTCATTGGTGAAACCTTATCAGGTACACCAACCCTGTGTGTACTTTGTAGGTACACAATTACTGACCCTAGTCGGTGTGTCGCCTTGTACATGAATGCAAAGGCGACCACGGCTGGACCACCAGGACCTTACCAGATATGATGTGTTCCTCAGCGCCACAGGTGTATAATAGCCCCAGTATGACGAATGCACCTGATCCGTTCATCTCAGCACCGTTATTAGGAAAGGTACACCTGTGATGCTAGACGAACCCGGTGAAAGGACAGACGAGTGTCTGTTTCAATAAGACTGCAAAATGGAACCTCAGCAACACTGACGAGAATGCAAGGCTTCAAGGAGAACTCCACTCTGAGAGATGATTAGGTTGAAATATTTCAAACTGGCACTCTGTCCAGGGTGTACCCCGCCTTGTGCCCGATGCTCCCTGGGATGGGCTCCAGGTTCCCCCACGACCCTGAACAAGGAGTAAGCGGTAGAAGATGGATGGATGGATGGATGATATAATTCAATAGCATTATGCAAGAAATACTGCCTATCTTTATTAGGCTATAAAGACACTCATTTACTGTTTTTACACAACATACTGACATCTGCTCTAGTTGGCAACGCAACACAGAAAAGGAACCACACCAACACACTGTTTGCATATTAAGACCAAAAAAAAAAAGCTTTTATTATTTCTTAAAAACAAACTATGTACAATTTCATCATAGTTACTTGGTGTTTTTTGTTTCCCCAAGAATATTGCAAACTGCAGTAGGGCACCACGGGACTGAAGGTCACCAGAGGTCAAACGAAACATTTAGTGTGCTGCAGAAAGCTGATATCTCCATGAAAAGAACTTTGCTCAGTGTCCAGAGTTTGTTACATCTGCTTTTTGATTATTATCGGTTCTCCGTAACGAGAGCCTTTAGTCCCATGGTACTCTACCATACGACAATATATTTTACTTTTTTTTTTTTTTTTATGAAGACAGTTTACATTGCTTAGTAACTGATTTATTTATTTATTTTTTGTTAACCAAAACAAAACAAAAATTGTAGACAGAAGCATCATCAGGGTGTTTTATACAAAAATGCGTCAATAACATTAAATCGAACACCACGGATTTATTTCTGAAGAACTGTTATTATCCATTCAAAATAAAAATGCTCCTGGCCAATGAATGTAGGAGTGAAAATAGAACTTACAAAACTGCTTAGTAAACTGGATTCAGCAAAGTAAACATTCAGTGACCTTCACGGAGGTCACTTGTGTTGCCATGTATATAGTAAAAATGTTTTGCCTTGTATCTGTAGTATACGAAGCCTCTGAGATGACATGGTTTTTTTTGTTTGTTTGGTTTTTTTTAATAAAAAGGTGTGGCCTGGAATTAATATATAATCGACGTGACAAGAGAATATACCAAAGTCACAAAACAATATCTTGAGGCCCATGAGATAATATATTGAGGCGAAACGATAATATATCGAGGCCACAAGATAATACAACAAGGTAACAAGATATATATTGGGGGCATGAAATAATATATTCAGACCATGAGATAATATATTGCAAGCACAAATTTATATATTAAGGATGCAAGTTATTATATCAAGGCCATAAGATAATATGCTGAGACCATGAGGGATGTTGAGGCTGCAAGATAATATATTGAGACAAAGAGATAATGTATGGAGGCCACAAGATAACACATTAGGGCCACATAGTAATATATCCAGGCCACGAGATAATATATTGAGGCCATGAGATAATATCTTGAGGCCACAAGAGGATACAACAAGGCCATGAGATAATATCTTGAGGTCACAAGAGGATACAACTTGGCCATGAGATAATATCTTGAGGCCACAAGATGATACAACTTGGCCATGAGATAATATCTTGAGGCCACAAGAGGATACAACTTGGCCATGAGATAATATCTTGAGGCCACAAGAGGATACAACTTGGCCATGAGATAATATCTTGAGGCCACAAGATGATACAACGTGGCCATGAGATAATATCTTGAGGCCACAAGAGGATACAACGTGGCCATGAGATAATATCTTGAGGCCACAAGAGGATACAACTTGGCCATGAGATAATATCTTGAGGCCACAAGATGATACAATCAGGCCTTCAATATAGAAATTCAAGTCCATGCCTTATAGAAAAATAATCACCATGTCACTTCAGCGGGCTTTGTAATGGTGCTACCCAATCAGCCGTGTTGTTGAGTTTAAAGACAGGAAGTGGGAGCAGCGTTTAGTTTTGGTCCTGAGACGAACATGGCAGCATTTGGCGACGAGGTTAGAGCTTCCCGAAGAAACCGAGGGAGGCTCCTGATTGCTTTAGTAGTAGCATTCGTTAGCATTGTCTTAATACACAAATATGCTCGTTTCATTGCTATTTTCAACACACCCTCGTCGACTCATACTCACATTTCGGAGGAAAAGGGAGTGAATTTCTCATATGATATCCTTTGTAATACGCAGTCAGCGCCCCCCCCCAACCCCCGCCCCCCTAAACTATGCATATTAGGTTGCAAAATAGCTGCTTGATACTAGCTAGCGAACTAGCAAGCTATATTGTGTAGATGGAGTGAGCACATAGATCCAGTCTGAACAGTGAATGAAGATAAATGATTTTGTATACAGCATGTGTGGTGTTCTTTTTTTTTTTTTTGTTCTTTTTTTTTTTGGGTGAAGGCGTGAAAATATAACACTGATAGTTAGTTGACAAGGGTGAGTTAAACCAGCAATAAAAGAGTATAACAGTTTTCACAGAGAATACGCTGAGTGTTTCATTTCTGAGACAAAAAGGACCGCTATCGGCTCAGTTCAGAGATATATAAAAAAAAATTTAAATAATAAATCAACAGGACTAGGGCGTGAATAGGAGGTTAGCAGAGCTGATCACAGAGTACCCGCATGCGCTTGAATAGGAGTTAATTTATAAAACGGTAATAACACTATCAAAAAACCAGAGCATGATGCATTGATTTGGATTAGCCTGCAATCCTGACGGGTTTATTTATACATTTTTGTCCAGTCTTAGCCTGAAATACAATCTAACTGTGAGAAAATACACAGACTACACTACACTACATATGGGTTGGTTTGTTTTTTTTACATGAGCCCAAAGCTAGCTCTATATATGTGTGTTACTTTTTCTTCTAATTTTTTGATGTCTTATTGCTGCTAGGCACGATGGTCGACAGTTGGCTGGCGTCCTGGCTTCGATTACCCCACACTATAAGTCTACAGCGGCCAATAGATTGACAATGAAACGGTTGAGCAGGAGGTCTCACGGATCGACGGCATAAGAATGGTACTGGGTCCATGCTGGATTTCCTCATGCTAACATGTTAAACAGAAAAACCGCCACCCTCTCGTTCAGTTGGACGATGTACACTCAGTCTATCTCCAGCTGAGGTCGTAAGTTTACGTACGCCTTGCAGAATCCGTGCAATGTGAATCATAATAAAGAATATGAAATAATAAGAGGGACCGTTCTTGTCTTTGTCCGTTGTTTTGTCTGCTGGGAAACGTGCGAATATCTTATGTCGCTTCTGGGAAAAATAAAGAAAGAATTTACACTGATCGTTCCTGTTTAAAAGTTTACACCCCCCAGCTCTTAAATGTATCGTGTTGCCTTCTTGAGCATCGGTGAACGTTCGCCCCTTTCGTAACAGTCGTGTACGAGCCCCTCAGTCGTCCTCGGTGTGAAAAGACGGATCTAAACATCATATAGCCGCTGTTGGAAAGGGCTCAAATATGCTGGGAACGTGCAGGACGTGGAGGATTTTTCTGAAGAACAGTTTCACTGGTCAGGACAAGCAAGGGACTTCGTAGCAAATATCACAAAACAGTCATCCAGATAACAACACAGTATTAAGAATCAAGCGTGTGTACGTTTTTTTTTTTCTTTTTAAATGATGAACTTTCTGCAGATTCTGTAAGGCGCATGTTAGCTTATGACCTCAAGTGTACCTTTAGTTACGCCTCCAAAGCCATTTCCGGGCGATACATGGATGATAGCGTGACTAATCCACCGTGTACACATTCACCACATTCAGTATGTCCCATGCAACCTCCTCAATCACTTCTAAAGTTACGGAGGTGTGTGTGAAAAAGATCTAGTCAAAAACCTAGTCACGGCTGTGTGAAATCTACAGCGTGGGCTCGAAAGAAATCAGCCCCAGTCTCGCTTCCTCATATTACGGTGTCATTTCCTACGACCGCTTCGCTTGTGGTCCTGTTGCGCTTCGTTCGGAAAAAATTCCAAAACGAATCCACCGTAATCAGTTTATTCAAAGCAATTTATCTGATGTCGATGCCCAAAAAGGAAAGATTATATTTATCTTTGAAAGGCAGGGCGGGGCTTAGCCCTGCTAGCCCATTTTATTCCAGCCGCCCCAGGAAGTGTCATATACAGGTATATATAGCATTCAATAAATAACGTTACAACGGAGTGGAATCGGGACTCATCCATTATCAAGCTCTTCTACGTTTAGCAGTTGAATCTAATTATAATGAACGTGAAGCTGAGATGTCTACGTGACCTCGGTAAAGGGCCATTTGCGTGTGAATACTGAACAAGGAGACAAATGAGCAACAGTCAAATCTATTCTCTCTCTCTCTCGGTCATACAAACACATACACACACACTGTTCTCATCAGAGGTTTTGCATACACCAGCAGTGTGTGGATTTTGTTTCTTCCATGTGTCCCACACATTCACATGCACACTTCCCTTGCTTCAGCAGCGGAGATTTTCCGTCTTTTCGGCTTTAGAAAAGCACAAATTTGTATAATACTAAGAAACTCCAGGAAGAGTAGCATCATTTTCAGATTTGGTTGAACATTCTCGTTAGAAACACAGTTTTGGATACTGTATGGGGAAAAAAACAAAACAAAACTAAACAATCATGTCATATATTAAAGACTATTCATCTATTTTTTTTCTAGTCATTTTGATTCTAATTTGCATAGGAATTTTTTTTGTGTGTGTGTGTGTGTGTGTGTGTAAAGATTTATTAAAAAGATCCTGACCCTTTTGATTAAAAAGCGAATCTGAGTTGAAGCTGATCTATAGCGAAAGACCTGAAATTTAATACCGATTTCAGCAGATGATCGATATAGATTCGAAATATTCAGCAAAGCAAATCCAAGCGATGCTAACGCGGACACGACAACGTCGTCAAACGTGTAGTTTGTGATTTAAAATGCACGTGCTACCTTGGTGGAGTTGCCTGGGTTATGTCTTCTCCATGATCGTACTTAAAAAGAAGAATCACTGTTGAGTCACTGTTAAATGGAGAAAAAAAAGGACGAAGTGTTTTTTTTTCTTGTTGCTGTCAGTTCTTTTTTAACTCTTTTTTTTTTTTTTTTTTTTTTAGCGTGTTGTAAGAACAGAATTATGTGTTTACATCAGAGCTACTGGGTTCTGGTTAGGACTCCATATTGTCTATAAAACAAGCCTCTTCTTGTTGTTCCAGCGTTTATGCACTTTTGTTTCTGTGTGTGTGTGTGTGTGTGTGTGTGTGTGTTAGACGAGTGTGCCGGGACTGGGTCTGTCATTATTCGTCTCCTTCAAGGTCAAGTCCTCCATTTTGGAAGAGAAGGTGTCTTGGTATGGAGAAAAATCCGCAGACCTGCAGCAAAAAAAAAGAAAGAAAAGAAATAATGTTCCAGTAATAAATTGCACATTGCTGCAAACATCTAGTATCAGTGTTTCCATAGTAACACAAAATGTTATGCATCCTGTCGGTATAGCGACAGGTTATTAATTAGGTAGTCCAACGAATCCATCGATCAGATTACACTCAGGTTATTATGAAGTGTGTATGTAAACATAGCTTGTGTAAAGTGTGTGCTTAACATCGGTGTACTTTCTCTCCAGCTCACCGTAACGGATGTCCATGGAACGTAGCGGACTGGGGCAGATGTGCGTACGCCGTGTCTCCCTGAAACGACTGTGTCGGTTGTTTAAGTGGTGGATGTGAAGGGTGCAGCGAGGCTGTGGTTCGTCTGCGCTGAGGCGGCGCCCCCTCCTGGCCTTTCCCGGTGCACGCCGTGCCCGGCTGCCCCAGTGCATTGCGCAGGTACCAGTCCCTCAGACCCTCGAGCGCCAGGGCCTTGTGCAGGTTGCGCGTAGGTTCATCCTGGGGGGTGGAGCCAGAAGACAGGTCTGTGCTGTAGTTAGGGGGTCTTTGCCGGGGTTGAAACTGTCCCACTACGTTGTGTCCGTTAGCAACAGGGATCTCTGTGTAACCTTGCTGGACGGGAATAAACGGCCCGCAGGATTTGGTTCGGCTGACCTTGACCCGGCGAGGTTCGCCCGGTTTACCCCGCAGCATCAGTGGGCTGTAAGCTGGAGGTCCTGAGGCCACAATCAGGCCCTGAGATGAGGAAGAAAAGCCGTTCGCGTAAGGTGGAGGGGGTACAGGGGGCACTTCATGCCAGGCTCGTGCTTTTATACTGTTTTGAGCCTGCAGTCTCTGTTGCTGCTGATGCTGTTGCTGCTGCTGCTGCACCATCTGCTGCATCTTCTGCTGCTTCCCCCACACGTAGTCCAGCAGGACATCACTGTAGCCTCCGCTGGAGCCGCTCGTGCCACGGCCTCCTGATATAGAGCGGACGCGGGTCACCTCCGCGTGTCCGTTCACCTGTTTCAAACGGCCATCCAGGAGCGCCTCGGAGCTCTTGTGAGAACCGTTCCGGACCATAGGACCGGATATCTGACCTTCATCCACACAGCGGTCCAGCAGCGCGTCAGAGCTGTTGCTGCGTCGTGTCTGGGCGCTGTAAGAGCACCCCAAGTGCCCAGGGGAAAAAGCATCCTGAGATGAAACAGGCACCGCTTGGGTTACTTCAGGATTATCTGATCGCTGCTTTAATGCGGAAGTACTGCTGGAGGATTCAGACCTGTAGAAGAAAATAAGTAAATAAAAAGTCAAATAGATTTTAAACAATTTCCCACATAGCCTAAATGCAGTCGAGCAGCTAAAGCATGTTTGGCGTCCAGTGTTTTTCTCCTTCGTTTTGCATGGGAACTTTCCAGCGTAGCTGAATGCTGTAGTCGTACAGACGCAGCCATCGTGTAGTCCCACTTTGAAAAAAAAAAAAAAAAGAAACTAAATACGTACTAAAAACCTAGCATTTCACAAAATAGCTGGTTTTAAAACGAGATTATATTCTTGAAAAATATATGAAGTGGGATCTTTTTTTAAATCTGAAAACGAACCCTGATTTTACGAAACCCCACTGCATTATTCGACGATTATTTGTTAGCGCTTCCGCTTCGATCCAAAAACTGTAGAAAAACTGTGTTTCTTCAGTTACCGCTACAAAAAATGATGGCCATGACCATGATGACCGTATCGATTGAACTGAACTCGGGTAACTATACCCAGGTAACGAGTGTGTGAGTGGCGTGCGTGCGTGCGTGTTTGTGAGGTACAGACCTGATGTGCACGCCGATCGGGCCGTTCCGGGTCAACTGGGGCGTCGCCGGGACGCTTCTCCCCTCCAGATTGGACACGCTCCGCGGGAGAGAGCGACTCGGGCTGGAAAACAAACGCGACGATTTCCATGTAATTACACCACCAATTACAGCACTAATTACAGTACTAATTACAGCACTAATTACAGCACCAATTACAGCACTAATTACAGTACTAATTACAGCACCAATTACAGCACCTAATTACAGCACCAATTACAGCACCAATTACAGCACTAATTACAGTACTAATTACAGCACCAATTACAGCACCAATTACAGCACTAATTACAGTACTAATTACAGCACCAATTACAGCACTAATTACAGTACTAATTACAGCACCAATTACAGCACCAATTACAGCACTAATTACAGTACTAATTACAGCACCAATTACAGCACTAATTACAGTACTAATTACAGCACCAATTACAGCACCAATTACAGCACCAATTACAGCACTAATTACAGTACTATTTACTGCACCAATTACAGCACTAATTACAGTACTATTTACAGCACTAATTACAGTACTATTTACAGCACCAATTACAGCACCAATTACAGCACTAATTACAGTACTAATTACAGCACCAATTACAGCACTAATTACAGCACCAATTACAGTACTAATTACAGTATTAATTACAGCACCAATTACAGCACTAATTACAGTACTAATTACAGCACCAATTACAGCACTAATTACAGTACTAATTACAGCACCAATTACAGCACTAATTACAGCACCAATTACAGCACTAATTACAGCACTAATTACAGCACTAATTACAGTACTAATTACAGCACCAATTACAGCACTAATTACAGCACCAATTACAGCACCAATTACAGCACCAATTACAGCACCAATTACAGTACTAATTACAGCACCAATTACAGCACTAATTACAGTACTAATTACAGCACCAATTACAGCACCAATTACAGCACCAATTACAGCACTAATTACAGCACTAATTACAGTACTAATTACAGCACCAATTACAGCACTAATTACAGTACTAATTACAGTACTAATTACAGCACCAATTACAGCACTAATTACAACTGTTGGATGCGGCTTACTAAAAACATACATATAAATGATCATGTATATACCTTGTAATTAACACATACATTGTGTGTGTGTGTGTGTGTTTCTGTTCAGCTGGAGGCATTAACTCAATATTAATAATATAATATAATATATAAATAATATTACTAATATAAATACTAATCGAACATGTGGTCTCTGTGGTTGCCATGTTTGCTCCAAAAAAAATAAAAATAAAATCGCCGTTTAATTTTTTCCCTTTATTACCCCCCCCCCCTTCCCCCCTTACCTTAAATAGGGTTCCATTCCAATAATCTTTGCACAGTTTTGTGCACTTTAAGAAGAAAACTCCCCTAAATGCACATGCAACAAGGCAAAAGTGCAAAACAGTAGGGATTTTATTATAGGCGAGTGTTTGGTTAAACATGCCGTCGGTCTTCAATGCCTAAAATATGATTTTCCAATGCAAACATTTACATAGATAACTCAAGGGACACCTTTAACTGTAAAAGAAATGTGTACAATAACATTTCAGTTATTTATTACAGCCATATTCATGAGCTTTTAATTCCTGAACTTTTACTCTGACAGCCATTTAGGTTCATATGAAACGAATTCAATTCAAATGCCCAGACAAATAGACTAATGTAAAATCGACAACAGTCCTCCAAAAGCTCCTGAGATTAAGCTTTTGGCTAGATTTAGGAGCAGCATAGCATTAATTGGCAACATTAACATGTGTAATGTGTGTGTCTGCGTGTCTTTGATTGGTCCATACCTAGCTGAGCTGGACACAGAGTTGCGCCTGGTTTTCATCTCGTAGTAGATCTCTACGGGGGAGAGTTTCCGACAGAACCTGCTGTCTGGGCTCCCCGGGACCAGCCGGGGCTGAGAGGGGGACGGACCATTAGAGAGCTCCTCTAAAGAGATAAGAGGAAGATAGGAGAGAGAGAGAGAGACAGAGAGATATATAATGAGTACAAGGTCAGTAATATGAAGTAATGGCTGTACCCCACTGCGCTCCTTTCATCCACAAGAGCTCATCACCTGCAATTCACCTCCGCAGCTCCATCATTTTCCTCATCGTCATACAATAGGATACCGAGTCGACCATTTTCATGCATGCGCTATTTACAAGCTGCGTTTTTTCGCGCTTATAGTACGGCTTCTCGGTATCCATCAGGCATGACTTATCTACTCTCTGTTTTAAATATATATTTTGGTAAACTGTTATAGAGCAAGAAATTTTCATGAAACGAATTCTTCAAATCAATCTACATTTTAAAATGCTAAAAGGTGACATATGAATCGTAATTATTATAAAAGGTGACATATGAATCGTAATAATTATTAAGCACTGACCTGTTAAAGATGCTGACAAGTCGAGTAGTACCGAGTTTCCAAAGATGTATATCGTATGACATCAATCAGTAACAGATCATAAAAGGCATTTGTTGGTCAATTGCAGTGTATAAGAGGAATGAATCATCATCGTCAGGGTGGTAACAGTAACTCTACTTTGCGTCAGGCCATTTCAACTCATCTAGGATTATTTTCCTATAACAGCCCTCAACTGTTTCATTCCTAACATAACGCACAGGTTACAAATAAACCAGGGAGGTAGTGGTGGCTCAGTGGTTAAAGGCTCTGGGTTATTGATCAGAAGGTCAGGAGTTCAAGCCCCAGCACTGCCGAGCTACCACTCTTGGGCCCTTACGCAAGGCCCTTAACCCTCAATTGCTCAGTTGTATAAATGAGATAAATGTAAGTCGCTCTGGATAAGGTTACATAAATGTAACGTAAACGCTCATATGTGCTATACAACGACGATTGATATGCTATAAAATCAAGCATCAGGCAACACAATACGGAGTGTTACACGTAAGTGACATCAGTCACATGGCTGATGCTTACCGGTCTCCTGGCTGGTGGAGTCCGACGTAGAGCTGCTCTCTGACCTCACGGTGTTCTCTGGAAACACACCCCCACACACACACACACACACACACACACACAATGTGTTATGTCAACACACACGTGCAAAACCACAACCGGTCTGTTGTTGAGGATTCTCACATACACTTCCAGTTAAAGGTTTTTGAATATTTTGGCGTAAACGTCATGTGTGTGTGTGTGTGTTCCACATTAATAATGAAAGGAAACAACCCTACCCCCAGCTACTCTACATTTCCTTTGCTCCTTGTAACGTCTCGCTTATCTAAGGTGAACCCTGGAGTGTGTGTGTGTTCGTTTGTGTGAGGGAAATTAACTTCGCCGGACACACACTTCCATACGTTCCCACGCTCCGGAGGTGGAACACCTACCTGTGACGCTCAAGTGGCATGACCCACGAATAACCCGAGCTGTGAGCCTTTCCTCTTTCTCCCACACACACATCTCTGCAAGCTCTGACGCTTCATTCAGAGAGAACAGAGATTTACACAGTGACACACTGTTCTGAGGTCAGTCAGAGAGCGTGTGTAAACCATACACTCCAAAAGAGTCCGCAGAAATGTTTACATGCTTGGAAAAGGTCAGAGACAACAATGAATCTGAGGCCTTGCATGATCTTCAAACACGCCATTATTAGTCACTGAGGTTCCTGTTATGTTTCTGCTAAATTCCTCTTAAATTCCACATTGTTCAGATTCAAGGACGATGCGGTAAAGTTTATTAAACTGACCTTTATAAGGCCTGGGGACTTTCTTATACGACCGTTCTAATATGCAAGTTGCGTATAAACGCAAACCCATATACAACTGTTTACACCACGACGCTCTTGAATTCTGGATTCCGATTGGTCAGAAGGCGGTGATTCGTTTTCGACAAATAAGGAAAGTTTTCGTTTCTATATTAACAACTCACACAGGGACCTGTAATGGTGGATGCTCCATATAAACTGATTTTTTAAAAAAAAAAACAACTCCTGTAATTGTTGATATGGTAAATCAGTCCACGAAGAGACGTTTATTTATCGTTTATGGAAGGAGTCTCTAGTGGTCACGTACATGTAAGTATAAATGGATAAAAAGTATCGAACATCATTCTTAAATCGACGATACATTGTAACCGTTGGCAAAGTGCTTCGGAATGTGCCGTTATAGGAAAAGAATCGACTTCAGGGAGGTCACAGGAACGCTGCTCTGCGTCACACGACCCTGTTACTGATTATTACTGAGATTCTATAAGAGTACGCTCCGAACGGTGTTATTCCTTACCGATTCAATATAAGCCAAGAGTCGCTGTAACGACGTTTTCAGTCTCACCTGTGTGACATCCTCTGTGAACTGTCGTCCTCTTTCCATGAGCCAGCTGTTGCTCGGCTTCGACGTGCCTGCGGAGGGCGCCGCTGAACAGAGTCTTTTTCGATTTGTGCTGAGACGCATCTTCCTCCTGAATCGCAAGACGTAAGGCATAAAATCGCAGGCGCATTACGGAAACCTGCAAGAGCGCATGTCGAGATCTTAAGAGTAACATCCTGACCGATCCACACACCTCGCTTTTTGAATTGCTCTTCGAGCCGGAGCGGGCTGTGCCGACTCTTCTCCGCACGTGAGGGGGGTTTTCTCCTGCGTCTAAAGGAAACTCGTTCGGAAGCTCTCCAGTCAGTTCCTGCAAATATCAGCCAGATATAAACGTTTGGCATAATAAAAAGGTTGTAATGTTCTGCTTAACGCAAACTTAGTCGATCAGCCAAGACATGTTTAGAGTTTGAAGCTTCGTTCGTTAATGTGGCCAAAAAGTAAAGGAGGTTTATCCTGCTGACAATATTTTGCACAAACACACACCCAAATCTTTAAATACCTACTTCAAAATAACAATATTAAGCTCCAGAATCTCATTTGATAAAATATCTGAGAAATGAAGGAGAAAAAAAATCCATTCTGGCTGCTCACAATGAAGATTTATTCGTGTTTAAATATTACAGCAATCATGGAAATTTTGATAAAATCCATTAGCTAGCCCACTGGGCAAGTAAAAGCTCCAGGGTGATCTCCAGTCCCATAGTTTAGTTGCCTAGAAACCTTAGTGACTGAGCTAAAAAAATAAAAAATAAAATAAAATAATAATAAATAAATAAATAAAAATTTTAAAGGTAGCTAACATAATGCAATAACGTATGATGATACACTGGTGTTGGCTAGTTAGGCCGAACAAAAAGTATACGATTATGCAGCACATCATGTTTGCTCCCTCAGCAAACAAATATTGCAGAAAGTTGGCAAATGTTTCGGTTATTGTTGTGGAGATGTTGTGTTTTGTTTTCTCCGCTGTAGGAGGTTATTGGTGATGTCACTAACTGTTGTTTTGGGGTTTTTTCAGTTGGCCAACCCGTTGTCAAGGTTTTCCTTGGCCAACCACTTCCACTTCTGGTTGTTCGTACACCAGCAGTTTCTTTCTTTCTCAAGACATTCCAAACTGTCGTACTGGCTCCGCCTGACGCTTGCACAACGGCTCTGATCGATTTTCCCAACACGGCTTGCTTTTCTCCCATAGGCAGCTCTTATCGTCATGTTGGTTTATCCTTTTTAACGACAAAAGCAGCCAAAACCTTCACAGGCAAAACCAACGCCTCAAATCCGTAGTAGAGCAGACATTCAGAGCTTTTACGCCTTTAAACAAATCAATTTATCAGGGCATACCCAGGCAGCAAGAAACACCCAACAGTCACCAATATGTTCCAATATTTTTTTCATCCCTTGAATCGAAGACTGGGTTCAAACAAAAGGTGCCATGTTCCAAGTTGTTTAACACGTCTAGATGGAAAGATCAGGAAACGAAAGACGAAATTCTGTCGTCTTTTGAACCCAAATGTCTTCGATGTGTAAAACAACAGAATTGGTCTTGCTGTTCCAATATTTTCGGAGGGGACCGTACGCTGTATGTCGGCTTTCGTTCCTGATTCGGAAAAGATCGTCCATGTCTGTCGACCATGAGCGCCTATTAATCCCCTTACTAAAAATCTTTCTAGCTAGCCAGATAAACGGTGCCGATTTGTGTGGTGCAGCAGGTGGTGCATCACAGCACTTAAAGCGCATTACGCCCTGCCCTGAGGGTTATTTAAACCCAGTTTCATACCAAACGAAAACATTTGCTTTGCAAAATGTCAACAAGGGAGTAGTGGCTATTCTTTTCCTTGTTGTTGCCAGTCAAGTATGAATAAAAATTTGCCCGGAGACAAAATTTGTTTGTCCTATTCACCCGAGCTACTCAAGATCCAATCACAAAGCAGTTTTTTTTTTTTTTGCTTTTGTTTTTACAATCATGAAGCTGGCACACTTAACTGCAAATAAAAGTAGTTTTGACATTGTAGAATTGTGAGATGGTCGGACTTTAAAAGAAGGCCGTTTCCTCCAGGTACAAAATAACGTGCGAAAGAAAAATGTGCCACGTTTATTTGGTTTCTTCAGTGCCACGGTGTCCTAAAACAGGACTGTCAGAGTGACATCACAGAAGAACTGGATCAGGTTTGAGGCAAATATTTACAGAGAAGATTCAGGGTGGGATTTACCTCCAACTAAACCTAGACAGCAGACATGTCTGAAGTGCATTTTGAGTGAGTGGAAAACCGCGTACGTTTGATCTTTCATGAATTCGCCGTTTCTTTAACACGTGATAGAAATCGTCATAAGAAAACACGACCAAATTTGAGCTTCTCGTAGGAAAAGTAATAGTCCTGTGAGCGCAAGCATTTGTGTGCGCGCGTGTTTGGTAGACAACATTCTGATCAGGAGTGCCACATGTGAAGCATTTGCACTCTGAGAGGAAGCACAGCGGGAACGTAGCACTTACGCCCAGTTATCCAGCACCACATGGTGTTAGTGTTACTCACAGACAGCACGCTACAGCAGAGTGCAACGGTGGCCGATCACTCCTTGGCTCAGGAGTGTGATAATGAGCTGTGTGTTAGAGTGTGTGTGTGTGTGTGTGTGTGTGCATGACAGTGGCTAGTTCCACACACCAAAGAGATGTCACTTTGACAGGAAGCTAAGTGTCATACATTTATGTGACTGTGGCTTTGTGTGTGTGTGTGTGTGTGTGTGTGTGTGAGAGATGCTCACCGCCTCCTGGAGACACACACGCCTGAGTTCAGCCAGGCGGGTGCTGAGTAAAGCCTGAAGGCACCTCCGTCTCTCCTGTAGCTCCACCATTCGTTCAGCACGCTGCTTAGTGTCCGTGGAGCCCTGCAGCTCTACACACACACACACACACACACACACACAGAGAAATAAAAACACAGTCATTTCACATCAAACAGATAAAGCCTAATGGGCATTTTCCCAGATTTTATCCATAATGCATTGTCTATGCAAGCAAAAAAAAAAAAAAAGAGTTGTTGTTGCCTTTTTAATTCTCAATTATGATTGGTCAGGAGGTGATGATTAACATTAGAAATAACAGATTGCGGTGCTTACCAGGCCCCATGATTATGTGACCTTTGACCTCCATATCATGCGTCTTGCTGCTTGACTGCGACTTCACCTACACGGAGAAAGAATCGTGGATCATTATGATGATCAGGGGAAAAAGTGACGGAGGGATCTGCAGCTATGCAAACGTGTCGCGGACTTTTTCCTCACCGTCCAGCCGTGCTCATGCGTGCTGCAGTGTGTCGGGCTCGTGGCCATGCAGCACCTCTACAGACCGGCCTGAAGGGGGAGCCACTGTGCTGCTGCTTGATGCTTTCTGAACTCGATGCCCTACAACAAGCGCACACACATCAAAGCCGAGTGAGCGAAGCAGCCATCGACAGCGAGCAAAAGGGTCTGGGTTAAAAGACGGGCTTTGAAAGGAGACTGATAAGGGTACAAGTGGGCTCTGCAAACTTACACATAAGTGCGATAGCTCAGCTGCAGTGGGGGTTATAACCGCCTAACGGTTCACTGCTATCATAAAGATACACAAAGCTGGCACACCGGGACCAGGTGCAGGAGTAGGCTGGAGCTTTGAAATGAATTCCTGGGTTATTGTTTTTTATCAGAGGATTAAATACAGTCTATGGGGTTTGACTGAATAGAAGACTGACTCTGCTATTTATTTTTATATATATATATATATATATATATATTATATATTATATATATATATATATAAACTAATCTATGATAAATGCACAAGAGTAACCCCTTGAACTCACCATCAATATGACTATATTTTATGACCTTTACTATTACTTTCAAATGTACTGGGTGTCCCAACCTTTTTTTTTAGCAAAAGGTCTTCCAAAAATTTTGGACATATATATATATATATATATATATATATATATAATTTCATTTCTTTTTTCAGATAGCCTTTAAGAATGCCTTTGACAAAAGAAGAAGGTATTGAAATCATTCTCATGGCTGGATCGGGAAGCTGTCAGAAGGTTGCAATGGTCTTCAACAGGAAACATGGCGAGCACATCACACACACACACACACACACACACACACACACACACACGTCACTGCCGCCAAACTTATTAACAAGTTCAGAAAGACCGGAAGTGTTGCGGACCGACCCGAGAAGTGGACGTCCACCGACGTCCAGTGACGTAGGCCTGACCAACGTGGTGCTGGTGTACTGCACATAGTCCTCTACTGTATGGAGACATTTCGGACACCCTGTAGTTCCTGACCAATTCCTAATAACTAATGAATAACATCAATAACCGAATACTACGCTGTTTCTAGGTTAACTCTCCGGACTTCAGAAACCCAGCAATGTGATTTTCACTCCGCAGCGTTGATTGGTGTTGATTAATACGGTGTCATTGGGGTATAAAAAATGCTAGTCGTTGGTAAATTGCTATGGTATAACAGGAATAAAACACTTCAGGAAGTGCTGTTATTGGAAAATAATCAACTTTATAGCACAATTATAATATCCTGGATACCTAAAATGATCATCACCGCCAATCTATGTCCACTTTGAAAAGCTAGCAATCAACGAACAGGTCACATGCACAGAAATCCGATCAAGCTGAATCCAAAATGATGTCACCGAGGGCCCTATCAGTTGAAATGCTGCTTACTAAAACTAATGTGTAGTCACTCTTTTAATTCACATGGTGAGAACATCATTAAAAGGTTAGTCAATCAGAGTGAAAGTTTTATACTGGGATAAGCCCATCCGGCAGTGATAAATAAGTAATAAAACACCTTGTAACTCTCCGAGCTATAAAGATTAGACAGTCTGTGTGTGAAAGTCGTAAACCCTCCGAGTGCATCCAGTTTCCCTCTCCACCCACGGGCCTGTCCGTGAGAACTGCAGACAGGAAATTGAGCTCCAAGAGCAGGAAATGGCTTATAAAGGAGGAAGTGAGCGAGGGAAGCAAAAGAGAAACGAAAAAAAGTCTTTAAAGGGGAGGCTCAAAAGTGACCAACACAAACAATATCGAGATTGAGAGTCTAGTCACAACCATGACTACAAAGCCTTAGAGAGAGAAAAAAGAAACAACAAGTAAAACTTGTGTTTTTTGAATCCAAAAGGCCCACAGAACCACTTCCTGTAAACATCTCCTTTCCTTCACCACAGGCACCGCTGAACTCTTCGCTTTAAGCTTCAGAGCCCAACGACAAACTTCTCCGTTTCTCATGGTGAACCGACACGCAGCGGGCCCCCCCCACCCACCCAAACGGTTATTATGTGTGGACTGCAGGAGAGCGCACAGCATGAACAGTCCGTCTCTAACGTGCAAACGATGAGCGTGCTCGAAAAAAATGTCGCATCCTGTCGTCAGAAGACAGAAGGCAGAGAACAGGCCGCTCGATTTTAGCTCGGAGTTCGCTATAATGTGATGGAAATGAAAATATATCATTTCTAATAAATCGGCATGAAATATATCTGACAACACTGTGTGACAAATTGCCCTGACTGACAACACCATAGACAAATACATGCTAATTACGTTATCTCCCTCGCTTCTAATGCTCCACGTCCGTCGGTTTTCAGTCTACGTTGTCAGTGCTAAGATTCCCGACCGTTTCTTTCCATAATCATCCAACATACTGTATATATATATATTATTTTTTTATCCTTTCTTACTAATTAATAAATGAGTTACTAAAGCAATTGTATTTTTCTAGCTATACATTTATCCGAAGTAATTCCAACGCATTCTGACACAGACCTAGCTAGCTAGCTAGAGCTTGGTACTTAGCAGAGCTTGTTTATTAAATTTGACAGCTAGTTATTGTAATTGTGGTTTTAAGCCGTTTTCTATTGCTAAATGCACTCAAATAGCAAATTTGCTGTCTAGTTAGATTATTAATCACTGACTATCTATAGCATTTTACAATGTAACTCTAGAGAATTCTGGCCCAGAGCTAGCTAGCTAGATGCTTAGCAGAAAGTGCTAACTAAATGAAACGCTGGTTACGAATGTAACCGTGGTTCTGTGAATTCTGGATGACAGAGGGGCACCCTTCGTAACACCACCATAACAGACAAACAACTGTTCCAACTGTGCCGTAGCCTCTACATAGCACCTCAAGGCCCAGAGGAGGCACAGGAGCAGAGAACGCTGCTCAAGGCCCGTTGGCTGGAAGGAACACAGCTCAACGGACTAATGAAATGGATTAATGAAATGGGGCAGGAGCACCTTAGGACAGAAAGCTGATTCGGGCCAGAGGACAACACTGGTACCCTCCGATTTCCATCTCAGATGCCAGAGCCAGATGAAAAGCTACCTTCAAAGACCTGCCCCCTCCAATGGTTCAAAGGGGGATTGGCAAAGGGACTCCAAAACCAGAGGTAAACTCCACACTGGAGAACGGGGAGAACGAGCCGGATTGAGGCGCCTCGCATCCTTTAAGAAACTGCAAACCAGGTTATGGGAGCCCAAAGACGAGCCATCCACAGACGAATGGTGCACAGAGATAGCCTCCACATAATCCTTTAAGACCTTGTAGTAAACCCAAAACTACAGAGACTGCACATCGTACAGGGTTAAACCCATGAGCCTCACACCACTTACAAAAATTAACTGTAGGTGGGCTGGGTTCGGATGCCATCCAGCTGAGACAATAGCTCTCTCCTGAGGGGAAGCTGCCTCGGTCTGTCCCTCAGCAAGGTTAGGAGCAAGGGGAACCGTGGTCTGGACAGCCATCGTGGTGCAATCAGAAGCACCTTGTGTCTGCCTTGAGCAATTCTGTGAAGTGTCTCTCACAGCAGAAGAATTGGAGGAAAGGCATACAGGAGACAATCCAGCCAATCGTGTGATGGCACGTTCTGCCCCAGAGGACTGGATGTTTCCATCTGGGCAAACCCCAATGGGTGGCGAGTCGTGTTCTCCAAAGCGAACAGTTCCAAATGTCCTGAACTACATCCGGGTGGAGCCTCCACTCGCCCGGAAGAGGCCAATTTCTGGACAGATCAGCTGCAGCCTGATTGGCTATCCCCGGCAGATAAACAGCCTTCAGCGAACCATAGGAGTGACCAGGTGAGGATATCGTGAGCGGGCCATAGCAAGCTCTCTAACCTCGTGCCCCCTTGGTGATTCAGAATGAAAACCGTCAAAGTGTTGTCCGAGCGCACAAGAACATGACGGTCCGTCAGCACCATGAGGAAGTGTCTCAGGGCCAAAAAAACTGCACGCATCTCCAGCAGTGATCCATAGGCCGCTCTCTTGACCATTCGCCATAGACACATCTGTGGTTCCAAACTGCTCCCCAACCCTTGAGGGATGCATCGGTTGTTACCACCTCCCGACGAGAGGGAACAATCCCCAACGGAACGCCTGCTGTTTAAAAGGCCAGTGAAGTCCACCGCCGTGGGGCAAGCACACAACTGCGAGTCACTACAGCTGAAGGCTGTTGCTCCACACCTGCAGGGACTGCAAGTGAAGCAGTCCTAGAGGAATTACAGAGATGGCTGATGTCAACATTCCGATCAGCCTCAATAACATCCCATACTGGAGAGACACACCCAGACGAAAATAATATTTAGGATATCTGTTAGTTAGTTGGCTGTACTGTATCATGCCAGAAAATAATCAGAATATATTAAAACTGACAAACAATGATTACAGACCACCCAAGTGCAGTTAGTTAAATTACACCATAAGGATAGAAATGGAGATATTCGACACTCAGGTTTTAATCAAATTTCCATAATTGAAAACTCTGTATAATAGCACTTAAATTAATCTGCATTGTTCCCATATTGTTAACACCCAATTAGGTCTTTCCCACCTCTTAAATCTTAATCTTAATAAGCATCGGGTAAGTCACTTCAAAAATGTAATTAATTACTAATTACATTGTTGTGTTTAAATTACTGAGTAATTACTCTGTATGAAAAGTAATTGCGTTACTCATTACTATTACCAGGGGGCACAGTGGCGTAGCGGTTAGCAAGTTTGCCTCGCAGGGTCACCAGGGTCAGGTGTTCGATTCCCGCCTCCACCGTGTGCACGGGGAGTTACACGTCTCGACGTGCGTTGGGAGTTTCCTCCGGGTACTCCGGTTTCCTCCCCCAGTCCAAAGACATGCGCTGACTGGCATTTACAAATTGTCCATAGCGTGTGTGTGTGATTGTGCCCCGGAGAGAGAGATATATGTGTATATGTGTATATATGTATGTATGTATGTATGTATGTATAGGGCACCCTGTCCAGGGTGTACCCCGCCTTGTGCCCGATGCTCCCTGGGATAGGCTCCAGGTTCCCCGCGACCCTGAGGAAGGAGTAAGCGGTAGAAGATGGATGGATGTATAGTATTTATATATTTATATACATAATTAAACAACTTAAAAATAAAGAGTAATCCCGTGCTTATTTTTTTTCAGTGGAAAAGTTATTTAATTACACCAACACATTACTTAGTCATACGTTACACCCAACACTGGTCTTATTTTACACGAATCTGTTTGGCGATACGAAAACTACGGAGTCTGTGATGCAGAAACCCTACACTTTTCACACGGTTACACGCTCAGACTCACGCAGAGATACAGGGTCAGCGGGAGACAGCTGAAAGTGATCCACCTGATGAGCTCAACCAAAATAAACACGCGTTGGTAGAGCAAACACAGGATACGTGTCCGCCTCCGTTTGCTTAGTGTAGGATTTCAAGGAACGGAGTCCCTGCTGTTGTCTGTCTGAGTGAGTCGAAGACCATTTCAAACACAAACTACGAAAAAAACAAAGACTACAAAGCAATACAGTATACACTGAAACCACAAACACACAAGAGACAAAGCCAGAGAACATATGCGAGTCTATGTGTGTAATGTCTCCGGCTGTGTGTGAGCGTATGAGCAAGACGGAGCAAATGTCGAGACAAATGGTCTGCGGCCCTCAGTAAGCTTGCCAGCATTCCCGGCACCTCCAGTTAGTCATGTTGGAGCCTGCGTTATTGTTTCAGAACAGATGTTGGGCCTGTCCATCCTTCATCATTTCTCTTTCTCGCTCCATCTTTTCCTTCTCGCACCATTTCCCCTCATCCCTCGTTCTCCTTACCTCAGCACAATCCTGTGAAGCAGCTCTTGCCCTCTCAGACTTGTCACCTCCGTTTCAGACTGAAACATAACTGCAACTTTCCCCCTGCACACCTCCGTGGCTGCTGCTGCCGCCTCGAGGGAGACGACTTTGCCCTCGAATCGCTCTTTCATGCAGAAAAAAAAACACACACAAAAAAAAAAACAACCTGACGCATGAACTCGGCAAATTTCTCCTCCCTGGACTGTCTGCGACCTCTCTGATCCCAACAGGCGCTGTCGGATACCCCCACACTTACACACACTGCAAAGTTCCCTGCCTCCTGTAATTAATCTGGCACTAACGAGGACGTGTGGACACAGCTGCTTTGCGCACACGTCTTGCGCTTAACCGCTCCACAATGAAACATGGGTGTATGGCCTAAAGAGGTCACAAAAACATTAAGTGACTGTTACTGATAGGGCAAAAAGTCTGGAAGCAAAAACGGCACACATCTGAACAGAAGAGCAGCGCAAATATTGTCAGGTGTCAGTACTGTCTTCCGTGTTCCTCGCCGCAACAAGATTCATCAATGGAATAAAATACTTTGGGACATGCTGTTAGAAGAAAATACTCAACTATTTGGTGTCGAAACTAACTCCGCTTGGTGTCAGGCTATATCACACCACCCTGTCGTTCATTATTTTCCTATAACAGCGCCCCCAAGTGTTTTATTCCATACTTGTTACCAGTCCCTCCAGGACTTCGCGGTCGTAGACCTGCACGCAAAACCAAGCAATATTCAAAGGAGCTTGCGATTTTTCAAAATTACCACAATGATTTTCTGCAGATTCGGGCCAAGGCGCGTGACGTGACGTCATTAAAAAAAATACTCACAATCTCTAAATCAAGAGATGTACGAGGCATGAGTTTTGTTGATTTTGTGTTGGTTAGCTTGTTAATCAAAGGCCTGCCTCTAGTTCATAGGTGACACGTCTTTGGGAGATAAGCTGAAACAAAGCCAGGCTACTTCAAGAGGACGACAAGGGCTGGAGGTGATAACCACATGCCGTTATGGTGCCACAACGTGTACGCTCTTCAGCATGAAGGTCAACCATTGTCAAATGTGTGTGTGTGTGTGTGTGTGAGACAGAGAAAGACAGAGTGCCGGTATATCCTGCAGTTCTCTGGCACCTCTCCATTCCAATCAGAAAGTCTCTTCCTTTTTTTTTTCCGCCCCTGACCAAACACTGAGTGTCAAAATCTCATATTTATTAGATCTCTGAAAACTGAGGACCTGCTTCACAAATAATGCTGATGAAGGAAAAACGCCATCATCTGAGCTCAGGACTCTTAATCAAAAAAGGTCCCATGTGTAGCACTTTAAAAAGACTATGAGTGGATTCTCAAAAACGATGTAGTTAGAGCGAAGGCCAGTGAAGACGCCGAACGTTCGTTTTAACACTAGCTATTATACTGGAGTAAGTTACATATAATTACTTGTGATTACATGTCATTTTCATCCTCCGTTTTCACTTTCAGAGGCTTAGGTCATGGACAAACCTCGGTAAACTGCACAGAGGTGTTGTCATTTGATGTGGCGTCACGGAGCTGAACGAGTAGAGCAGACAGGAGAAATTTAATTACAGGTAGAGTAATGCTCTTCCCTAAAACCTCCTCCCAGTATAGATGTTTCTACTTCCCACCCACTTCCTAGTCCTTCCTTACCACATCACGGCTAGCAATCCTGTAAAAAAAACAAAACATATCTTTTCAAACGGTCTCTCAAGAAACATGGCTAAAAACGCTTGGAGGAGACCATTATTTTATTTGATATAAACAAGGTAACATGCCCGAGATTGACTAGTGTTGCCCCGATGGACAGAGGAGCACGTGCCTTGTTTAGAGATGAACATAACAATGCTTGCAATCGGGAACAACGTTAGCTTCCACTCATGAATAGTCACTCGAGCATTTCTGGGGTGAAATAATCCTTTAATGGCAGGTCTTATTGAAATCTCCTTGACACTTTTAATGCTTTCAGGCATTCCCTGGAGGCTAGGACTGACTTTTCTTTTTGGGGAAACACGGTGAAAAGAAATGCACTACACCTTCATAACCCTGTGAGGGTGGAGGTCAGGTCCCGGCTTTTAGACGTCAGTCAGGTGGTGCCGTGTCGCTTCAACACAAACGTTTCTTTTCAAGGGCCCCTAAGCTTCTGACACAATCAAGTCTGGCAGCCACATTCTCACTGAATGACGGACAAGCAACAAGTAGAAACAACCAGCAATTTTTTTTTTTCAGAGTTTGTGTAGGGTGGGAGTGAAGGTTGGGGGGAGGGGGGGGGGTTTTTTGGGGGGGGGTTAAACACACCACCACACGCACGGGAGGGGGGGGGGGTTTTTTTGTTTTTTTTGGGGTGTGGGAGGGGGGCGTGTGTTTTTTTTTTTTTTTTTTTTTTTTTTTTTTTTTTTGTTTTTTCACCCCAAAAAATCTGCCCCCTCCCCCCTCAGTAAGCCAGGTGGAAGCCACATTTCCTCTGACTGGCAGGAACAGCAGCTCCAGCAGGGAGGCCAGGCCGAGAGGCTGCAGACAGCAGATGGCTAGAGCACATGTATGCGCTCCGGTCCACCCGTTAACCATCCGTCCACATTCACTCATACGATTTTTGAAATGCTTCAGAAACGCTGCCATGTTGCTCTAAGATCTTCATAATGCTGTTTTTGTTTTTTTTTTTAAACTAAATCTGCTTCAAGACCTTTAATAAAACCACTAAACATCAACAGCACAATAGAGGGGGATAAAAAAACAAAACAAAACAAAAAACCTGTTACACAATATTCTCAGTCTTTAGAGGCCACTAGTGTTTCAGGCTCTTGTTTATTTTTTCCGGCTGTGAGATTAGCTCTCTCTCACACTGCCTCCTTTTCCCAAAACATCATCTTACAATTAACTCACAAACGAACTGTAATCATTTGGAGATTTCTAATATGGCTGACAGAAAAAGACTGTCCCACAGAGGATACGCGACTAAAGTCGATACACTATTCATCAAAAATGGTGTACGAAGACGCGAGAAGCAAAGCTAGCACAGTACTAGCATGGTGTTCCCTTGGCCTAGTCAGTGGTATCATGAGCAGGTTATGAATTTGACGTAAATATAGACCAATATAATATAACCCACATAAAATGAGAGCTCACTTAATGCGACATATTTTTCCCGATACAATAACTAGAAACCTCAAAACAGATACCTCAAAACATGTCTCTGGGACAGCTAGGCAAAGAAAAAAACTAGTAACTTTACAATTCGTAAAGTTCGATCGATGTCAGACCTGTTAACAGTTTTAGCTAACCAGTCACTACTACCGGCTAGTACAGTTAGCCTTTTTGACATTGTACACACATCCTGCTTCTCTTTCATGCCAACCAGATACGCTAGAAGATGGCTAGACTAAAAGCTAAAAGAGCTCGTTAACAACAGTGTTAGCTATATCTTTTTGCTATATCTTGGTTATATAGTCACGCTGAATAAGCCATTATAGACACTAAACGCTTTAGAGTTTGTTAGGAGACTGTCGCTACCTAGCTTGTAGGCTAGCTACACAGCGAATGATACACGAGATGCTAATGTAGAGATTATAGCTACTATAAAAGTTGTTCCACGAACAGAAAAAGTTGTACTTATGAACAGAACAAACGAGTTATTTAATAGATATATTTTTAAAATGTCAATCATGGCAAATTGCTGCAATATAAGAAGAATAAAAAATAAAAAAATTTAAAAAATTCAGGATGTGCTATTATAGGAGAATGATAAGGCTGGTCACAGTAGACTACCTCTGCATCATCACGCCACTCTGATGCGGATTATTTTACTATAATTTGCAAGCCTGAAAAAAAAAATGCTTTACAGGGATACGAAAGTAACACTCGATGGTAAAATAAGCTTTTTTCGAGTGGACATGAGGTCTTTAGCGCTGTGTATCAAACAAAGGTGGGACAGGAAGTGTGGCCACTGCATTTGGACAAAACCGGGTCTTACACAGGCAGCGCTGGCGCAATGCTGACCAGCTGAACAGGAACAAGCACGTCGGGTTACGATACCACTGCCAAATCCTCACCGTAACAGCGAAGACGTCCAACTATAGGCTATTAATAGCTTAACTGAAAAGAACAAAACACCACCAGACACACACACACAAACACACACACACTACAGCCTGGTGCATGGATAATCCTAAGAAACGTACATATTCGTGAGTGAGCTGTTCTTCCAAAACTGGTCTCTCAGCGGCATGGTCTCCAGAGACAACACAAAGCATTCAGGAATGCCATTCATCAAGGTCAGCTACCTCGACAGGTAATAAACACAATATTTTATCAGCCTTAATGCTTTCTACTGTTTCAGCTCTCCTTTTATAAACCTTCCTAAATAAACTTTACACCTCTATAGTCTCTGAGAGAAACATGTTCGTCCTTCTTATTGCTGGAATGTGTGACACTGACACATCTGGGGTTGTTGTTGGGCCCCCCCCCCTCCCAGTTAGGCTCTCTGTTTAGAAGCAAAAGCATGTGGAAAACCGACCATGGAAACCACATTGCACTTGTGAGAACCGCGGGAGGCAACACAGTGCTGATCTAGCATCAGTTCCGAAAGTGAGGACCCCCATGAGATCCATGATAAATACCCACAAGGGCCGGGAATTTTTTGATTATCAAGATATTAAAAAAAATACAGGGCTGGAAATCACGATCAACTTTTATTGAAGTCGTATTTTTTTTTTAATATTATGTCTGGCTTTTGTTTTGTTTTTTTACAGCTATAACCCTAATTGACACTTGAATCGATTGTGTTTAATCTAAAGCCTACTAACAACACAACGAAACAATGGATTGAGCTCTGTTGATGGAAAGTTCAGGAATAAAATGCTCCAGTAAATAAATATAATGGTTGACATTTCCTAAATGTGGCTCATATTCATTTATTTAAATTAAAAAAAAAATTTTTTTAAAGAGTCGATGGAATGTTTTTTTCGTTTGTTTGTTTTAACACTTCAACACTTTAAAAGAGAACGTCTGATTTATGAGATCATGATGAACAGATCTAAGTTTAGTGGTTTAAATATAACCCCGATTCCACCTCTACACCAAATCAAGCCTCCCTTGTTAAGCGTACAGACTGCAGATTGGCCTAGCTTTGTTCTCTTTATCGTTCAATCTGCTTATGCACCTCAAATCCTTGGGACTCGTCCAAAGACAGGTGATGGTTAAGATGTATCGCCCGTATGAGGGATAAACATCAGTGGGGCGCACATCTGGTAGGCACATGCTGCCTCCAATTTGCCTCTTTTGTCTCCAAATCCCGGCTGAGCTAAAGAAAACACCAAATATACCAACATGATACAGTTGACCATAGAACGCAGGCGTGAAAATACCAAAGCAACACGAGTCCGTAGGCAAGATGGCTCCGCTGCGGATAGACGGTTTAAGGAGCGTACTTCCTGTTTAGACGGTATCGGCGTGTACACTATGTCCATGGGAAGACGTGTCATTGACGACTGTTCGATGTCCCCACTGGAGGATTTTTCGAAAATCGATCATTGATCCTGTCTTCAAAGATCTCGCCGAGCAAAATAGGAGCTGCTTTAAATCAGAGCGTGATCCGCAGCACCACGGCAGCCTCTTTTACAGCCGAACGACGAGGATTTTACGATTGGGTCCCCCCCGCTCTTTGATCTCTCTCTGCGGTGCTCGGAACATTACGGCAATGAATCCAGGCAGGTTCGGCAGGGTAAAGCCTGTAAAAAGAGAAAGTGCAACTACAGCAACTAATCACATGGAAACGTCGGAAGAACGAGAAAGTTCGGGATGTGCATGGGGACATGGGGAGCTAGGGTGCAGAATTAAGGATTTACGAACTAAAAGAGGGAAGGATTAAAAGAGGGACTATGAGAATGGACAGAGAGTGAGGATACATGACTAAGTTAAGTTGTGTGTGAGGGAGCTCAACGTGTAAAGAGATGCACAGCAGGATTAGAACAGAAAGAATGTGTTCATTTAAAAGAAAAAACAAAACACGCAGTACTGAGCAGCTGGAATCATACAGATGCAAATCTGAACCCAATTTGAATATTTAAAGCCAGAGGGAAGGATTGTATGTGTGTGTGTGTGTGAGAGAGAAGCACGGAGACCAAGCGAGCAGTGCTTTATGTCCCGACTTTGATCACTGTTCCACTAGATCCACCTAATTCCTTCAAACAACCATATCGCTTCATAATAAACCACCTGGTATCTTCTCATAGCAGTGATATTTCTGTAGTTTACGCATAGGTGAGGGAGAAAATCCCCAGAATTACACCTGCAGGCCTGATTCTGTCCCGAGCTGAACTTACATCAGCTGCTTTTTGAGCGCATGCAGCAGATACCCCTGGTACCTGACCAAACAGAACACCCAGGTGACGTTTGTCCTGTTGAAATATGTGGAAATGCTGTAGTTGGCTTTGTATACTCGGAGCATCTCAAGGTTGGTATCAAATTTGAATGATTCTACGTGGCCAGGGTTCTTGGATCGAATTGATCTCCCGTTTGTCCTTTCGCACAAAGTTTTGCTGAAAGAGTCTAGCGGTGTGACATAGTCCACGGTGAAACTGGATGGCGGATACAGCCGATAACCAATGGCAAAGCTAAGAGGGATTGACGAGGGACCTCAATGGGAGAAAAGCATTTCACGATCATCAGGAGATTGTGAGTTCAGATGATGAATCCAGACGACGACACAGCCGTCCACGGCCAGGAATCTAGAGAGCAGAATTGGCATTGGGATGTAAAGGAGGTATGCTCTCTCTCCTGTCAATCACAGCAACACTGACCAATCGGGAGATGCTTCGAAGCTCATGTATGCATAACATTGCGGATAGCGCTCTCCTCTGAGTGTGTTAAGCTAGACAGTGACATAGCATACGCATCGAGTTGAAACAACGCAGTGGCTTCACGTGTCTCAGAGGAAGCACGTGTGAGCCTTTACCCTCCACGGTTGGTAGCTGAGGGGTGTTGGGTAGAAATGGTTGCTGGATGAGAATTGGCAAATTTCCAGACTGGTAGAAAATAGAATAAAAGCCCAAAAACAATAAGAGCAAGTCAAGCTTGTGGATCTCCAAGAACGACAGCTTAAGGATCTCCAAGCACATCTTTAATTCAATTACACTTTAGAAATGGTCACAAACAGCTTCTTTAAATATGGAAGTAGATGTAGATCGCTAATAAGCACGTCAGAGGCAATAGACGTGGTGAGAAGTAGAAGAAGAAAGAAAAAAAAAACCACACAGATGATATGAGGAAGAAACCTTGAGATGAACCATTAACAGTTTGCTTCTTAGGCACATGATAACAGGATGCTAATGGGTGATACCTATTCGTGTTTGTTTTTCAATTATATTCTGGACATAACCTCGTGACAAAGACAAGAAAATTCTCTACAGATGAGGTATAATTTTAACATCATGTAGTGTCAATCCAGCATTAGTCCTAAAACCAGAACTTCTTGCCGGAGAGCCTGGATTATTTCAAATAAATAAATAAACACCCATCGCTAGTCAGTGTTGTTGCCCTGTGATAATTAGTCCTCGTACATTTTCCCCTCATCTAACACACTTGATTCAGTTTATTAGTCACTGATGTGTCGAGGGTGAAATCCACCACCCGGGCTAACGTCATAGAGAGAGAGAGAGCACGTAAAGGTGTATTTACTTTCACTATAATTATCTCCGTACTTAAACAGTTTAGTCTCCGAGTTGATGATTAGCCGATGAGTCAAATAAAGCGTTCGGGACAGAACGTCGGCTTCCAAAACGACGACTGAGAACCAGTGGTTGCACCGGTGCAGTAAATGACATCACCGTTAGAACAGGAAGCGAACCTGACAGCCAGATAGCGACACGATGACAAATGACTATGCAAACACCTACATTAACCTGTCCTTTATATGCCCTGTCATGCATGGGCAATTGTAGACTTAAACATAATTAAATACATATTATTTCACCGTAGAACTAATGAATTATCGCTTTTGATCAGACAGAAAGTGAGTATGGCTGATGCGTGACAAAAAAAACCAAAAAAAAAACCGACGGATTACAAAAAATTTGGAATTGTGGAAATGGGTCTTCTGGGAAAAGGTGCTTATTTAGCATTTTTGAAGGAGTCTCCAGTCAGAGGTAAGATGCATCATTTTGGGTGGAAACAGTAACATTCAACCAGATCACACCCCCAATGTTGATCATTTTCCTCTAACAGCAAGCTCCCAATTGTTTTATTCCTCACCCATCATAGTGATTTTGCGATCGTGGAAATTAACGCAAGATCAAGCAAACACCGCAATATATTCAGAGGAACTTCCGTCCATCCATCTTCTATACCGATTATCGTTTTCTTCAGGGTCACGGGGGAACCTGGAGCCTACCCCAGGGAGCATCGGGCACAAGGCGGGGTACACCCTGGACAGGGTGCCAGTCCATCACAGGGCACAATCACATACACACTCGCACACCCATTCATACACTACGGACACTTTAGACACGCCAATCAGCCTACCATGCACGTTTTTGGACTGTGGGAGGTAACCGGAGTACCCAGAGGGAACCCCCACAGCAACGGGAGAACATACAAACTCCGCACAAACAGGGCCCCGGTGGGAATCGAACCCCCGACGCTGGAGGTGTGAGGCTTATGCGCTAACCACTAAGTTGTCGTCTACCAAAAATTTCACCAAATTCAATTAGTTTTCCTCTTTAAAAAGCAGAAAAACTCATAAATTGTGATAAAAAGTCGCAGAAACATCAAGTATATATACAACTCCTGTACGGACTGACTTCTCTAATATGTCAAGAGTGACCTTCACAGTGAACTAAATGAACGCATCGTATAGTTCTGATACGTTACAAAGTGTCCAACGAGTTTGCCACATTCCTAATCGATGCCAAAGAGCAACAGGTCCCAGTTGCTCGTTTCCTCCCATGCGGAAATTTTCCCTTCGGTTAAGAACGCCCCGTTAATTTGTGATGGTCGTGTACAACCGCTGCACAACGGACACGCATCAAGCATCAACTCTGACTGCACAACATCCTATTGATCTGTCCGAACAACAAACAAATCAATGGGGTATAAACTGCGACAAACTGATACCGCCCGACCTGATTACAAAACCCACGCTTAGCGTCTTAGCAGAGCCAGTAAAGACAGTCACGAGATCGCGCTGTATCTCTGAACGCTCTTATAGAAGTGATGGGCCAGCTGGGACACTGCTCATATGGAACTCCATTAAGCCATTTAGCCGTCTTAGGAGAACGCATACTTGCTTAATACCAGCCCATCAGGAATGTTCGCTATGTTTGCCACACCGCAGCTGATTATGACGAGAATGAGATCAATGTCCATTTGGCTTTGGTATGCATGATATATTTCATGCTATATGTACCACTTGTGTTTGATTTACGGTGGTCCAGGAGCACCAGGAAACGGCGACAATCTTGGGTTACGAGGCTGCCGTTTAAAAAAATAAAATAAAATAAATAAATCGAAGAGAGTTCCATCTCGTCTCGGTCAAAGACGCCAACAGAGGACGTTTCAAACCGATTGGAAAGAAAAAAAAAGGGACACGTGCACAGACACAGTGCTGATAATGCATTCATTAACCCGGTAACAAGATAAAGCCACATTAAGTTCCTTTTTACAAAAGTGTGTTTGAGCTGCACTTGGCAACGTGCCACAATTAAACAAAAAAAACAAAAAAAAAGAGGCCCGTTTCTAGGTAGCCCTCCAAACACTTCAGTAATCTCCTTCCTACTAGGCAACACTGCGCTCCTGAAAGACCGGACTGTCCGAGTAAATGCCCCAGGAAGCCTAAACAAAGAGTCATAATTTTCCTTAACTGCGATTCAGTGTTGTTTTTTTTTCCCCCCGAATGCTATAAACCGAGTTAAATGCAGGTCCTTAGAATGAAAGGTCAGCTCTTTTTGCACAGCACGAAGAACAAAATCCTACAGCTAAAATACGACGTGATAAAGAATAACGTCAAAACAAAAACAGGCCACGTGAAGAGCTGTAGCTGTAATCGCACGTACGTACTGAACATCCTGTCTGTAACACACATACATATATACACACACACACACACATATATATATATATATATATATATTTATTTCACACTATCTGGTGTCACCAGGAAGAGGACGAGTTCCCTTTTGAGTCTGGCTTCTCTTCAGGTTTCTTCCTCATGTCATTAAAGGGAGTTTTTCCCTTCTCTCTGGCTTGTTCAGTACAGATCTAAATACGAATCTACATCCGGATTTCTGTAAATCTGCTCGGTGACCACGTCTACTGTTAAAAGTGCTTCACAAAAGAAATGGAATCGAATTTTTTTCTTCTTCGTCTAGCCAAGGAGAAGTTTATCAGGTGTTCGATAATCACATGCAGATGACGATCTCGAAACCAAACGCTCATGTTTGGGAACGCCGAAGAATGATTCAGCGTGTTCTTGCCGAGTAAGCAAACCAAGCCGTGCTTTGTGTGAAAAATCAGCGCTGCTCATACTAAGAGCAGGCGACACGACCAGCTCAAATGAGTCAGTGCGGAAACGTGTTTGAGCTACGTCTCCAAACCTCTTGCTACATCCTCGTCGATGGATACTAGTACAGGCACATCCGTGCTGCTTAAAGCCGAGTTTGAACTGTAAAACCTTCGACACGATTTTGCCGTCGCGGACAAAAAGAATCCTTCGGTCGCGAGTTGAGATCGGTAGTCTTAGAACGCGCACGGCCAAAGACGGTTGAGGACAAAGTTCTGCGAATGTCGGGATTTTTTTTCTTTCCTTTTTTTTTTTTTATTCGAATAAAACTCACAGGATAGCTACAGTAGTGCTGATGGTGAAACATAAACGAGACACTATCCTTATTACTTCAAGCTGACTTTGAAGAGGTTTATGCCTGCCTGTTTATTTTTTTTTTTGCATGAGCCCAGATCACGCTGGTCGATGACGTGAGCAGAACATAGAAAATGACTTGCAGGTCTATTGTTAGAGGATCTTCATCATATGACCTGGCAGGGCTTGTTAGAGAATTCGGCCAAGATTTTCTTGGGATCATCTTGTACAGTGTGATAATCTTTTAAACACACACACACACACACACATACCGGGTTTAATGGGTTAAAGTCCCCGTCAAGTGCCTCGAAACGCATGGCGTTGTTGACGTAATTCCCACTGAAACAGTGAGACCGGGCGGGACATATCGAGTGGCTCATCCCCCTTTATAAACACCAAATAGTGTTTAGCTTAACTCACAGCCCGGGCTAAGCTAAGCCGTACTCGACAGTTAATATGATGGATTTTTATAATTTAATGGGCGGGACACTTCAGATTCTAATGAGCATTTGATTGGACAAAATAATCTGATGAGAAGCTGAAGTGCAGAACGAGGTCATCAAAATTGTTGCTCCGTATCGGTGTTCGAGAGAGAGAGAGAGAGAGAGAGAGAGAGAGAGAGAGACTGTCAATTTTGAATGCATATCTCTTTAAAACATTTCTTTTTTTCAATTATTTATTTATAGGGACTTTAAGATCAGCTGCACAAGCATGCTTGACTAATCCAGCAAATTCAGAAATGTAAATGATTTGATGAAACGTTGCCATAACGTCTAGCCTCCTTGCGTCAGACGAGCCTTGCTCCATAACCTGGCCCCGACCAAAACACCTGATAAATTACTCAACGACACCCTCGTCAGGGTCTCCGTCCCCTCTGGGCTGGAAACAGGGAGGACCGTCATCCTAAAGGAGGAGGAGGACGACTTTGTGCAGATGTATCGGCAGCTTTGTGGCCAAAACAAACAGATCTCAGCGTCATAAATGTGCTGTACTGTGCATTAGGATCTGCGAATCCAGATCAAGGTCAGATTCGAGCTGTACTGAAGGTTGTTCATATCACTTCGGTGATAAGAAGGGAAAAACGTTGTGTTGGTTGATTGGAGAACTTCCTGTGTAGATTTAAACACAAAAGCAACGGCTTAAAGAAGCAAACAGTTCCCGCAGAAGCGTTATTTTTTTGACAGAAAAGGTCCGAGAAACGATGATGTTTTCAAATCGTTATTGGCTGATCGAAGTTTCGGAGTAATCGTGCACTGTGAAATGAAGTGGAACTCCTGACCAGTGAGTGGTTCTGGTAGGACCTCGACCTTGTGGCCCAACATGTAACCAAGAGCAGTGGTTTTCAAAGTGGGGGCCGCCAGGGGGCGCCCGGGGGGCCTCATCAACTTGGTGTGAAAAATACATTCTCACTCAACCACACACACACATATCTTTGCATTACATTAGGAATTGATTAAGGCGTAATCATTAATAACTATTAAAAATAAAAAGAGGGATATATTCAGATGTCTGTGTTTTTAAATACAGTTTTAAAGACATCTTGCAAAAGGGGGGGCCTCGGTCAAATGTTAATGCCATTTTGGGGGTCTTGCCCTGGAAAAGTTCGGAGACCCCTGGCCTAGAAGATGCACATTTATGAAAAGCAAGTCTCATCTTAATCCTCTGAACACTTACAAATGCATCTCATCAGAACTCCAGATCATTACTCTGCTCATTAACCCTCCCCATAATAAAGCACCAGGCACGTGCATCACTCTTTTCCCCCTCCCAGACCACAGGACAGTTTATTTGGTCAATGCATTTGATCAAATTCACTCTTACCTCTCTCTCCCCTCACCTCAAGCACTACATCCAGACTCAAAGTCTTTCTGTCATCATCCTGGGGTTAAAGAGTTCAGACAAAGCTGCGCTTCAACAGGCATCAATTCCCTGTAAATCCCTCAGATCCGGCAATGCATGGGGGGAAAAAACCAAAAACACATTAATAAACAACTCCTTGGTGCAGTAACGACGGACAACCTTTATGTTAAAGCCAAACAGTGAAGTTTTTCCGATGAAAACATGGCAATTGTAGTGAGTTGAGCGCTCGTGCGGAGAAACAGCACGGAGACATTACGCGTCACTTCTGCGCGCAGGTCGAGGGAATCCAGCGGGCGAGACCAACTGAGAAGCGCAGAGGGGGGGAGCACAATTCCGCGGAACTACGCTTTAAAACACTATTTACACACGGATAAACTAGCTTTTGCTTCGTTTCGTAACTAGACTATTTTTTTTCCATTAGTCAGGTTTATGATTGTGATTTTACAACGCCACTGAAGGTCACGTAGCTTTTATTCTGAACCAGGCTCCCCCAGATCGAGTTGGTCGCGACTGTTTTGGGAAGTTTTTTTTTGTTTTTTTTTCCCCTTTTAATGTTTTTATGTACCTTAGTTTCTTACAAAGTGTTCGCGCTGTACCGAAAATATACGTTTTAATAGAACTGTGTAGGCTGGTAGTTTTACGTTTTGGACGTTGAAATGTTTTTTTTTTTTTTTTAAATCATGTGAATAGTATCCAGAAGCATCTCTTAAGGTAAAGGTAACACTGGGAGCGCGCGCGCTCGTGAACCCAACCCCCCAAATGATTAGTGTGTCGTTTTTAAGTTGACGTTAACATCTGTTTCCAACGAATACCCCACAAAACAATATGGCAAAGACGTGCACAATCATAGGTACCACCCCAAACTGCCAAGGATTTAAGAGCCAGATATGGACAACTGTGGGCTAAAAGTGTTTGTTTGTTTATTTATTTGTTTTTTATCCGCTTCATGTTACCTAATGTCCTGGTTAGGATTGACAGTGCTATTGGAAACCGAGAAAGTGTCTGTCCTGCCCTGAATTACCCCCAAGGGATCAAGCACCCTACTGTAGGCTGATTTGCAAACCAATGAGCACAAGCACAGCTCCAAACAGGACACATCTATTATCATGCTAAATATTGCAATTTAAATTGCACTGCAGAAACCATCTTCCTGTCTGTTCTGACTATATACGCACGCGCACGCACACACACACACACACACCACTTTAAGCATAATGTAAAAAGAAAACGCTCAGTCAAAAGGTCAGCACGTTTCTAAAGCCCAGAAAAGGTTTGGGCATGTGTTCATCTCATCCGACTTTAATCCGCAATCAGTTTGCAGTGGGACATCTTGTTTCGCAAGCATTCAAATCCTGTGACTTTCAGTATATTGAAAAATCAAAACCGTATAATACATTTATCCATCCATCTTCTACCGCTCACTCCTTTTCAGGGACGTGGGGAACCTGGAGCCTATCCCAGGGAGCATCGGGCACAAGGCGGGTTACACCCTGGACAGGGTGCCAGTCCACCACGGGGCACAATCACATACACACTCACATACACATTCATACACTACGGACACTTTAGACACGCCAATCAGCCTACCATGCATGTCTTTGGACTGGGGGAAGAAAGCAGAGTACCCGTAGGAAACCCCCGCAGCACGGAGAGAACATGCAAACTCTGCGCACACACGGCCCCGGAACCTGGAGGTGTGCGGCGAACGTGCTAACCACGATTAATGTATTATACGGTTTTGATTGATATGGAAGGTTAAATAACGACTAAACTTTGTCGCCTTTAATCAATTAGCGAGTCACGTTTCTTTCTCCCCCAGCAGTTTTACACAATCCATTTATCATAACCCTAAACTACAGCACTGACATATGATGAATTGGTCAATATTGTAGGATGCACGTTGCGTCACTGCTGTGCTGTTCGTCTATGAGCGAGTTGTTAATGCGTTTTACCATCTGGGATTTGCATCAGAGACAAGAACTGTAGCTTAATTCAAGCGTGTGAACAAGAATGGAGGGAAGTTCAGCTGGGGAGCCAAACAGGTTGCATCTCCTGCCCTTCCTGGAATTCTCCACAGCCTCGAGAGACCGTTCACACATTCTTTATGAGAAGAGACAGGACAGACCGAATCGGAGATAGAGAGTTAGAAACCGAGAGAAAGAGGAGTGTTCCCTGCTGTGTATGGACTCCGTCATTCACCCATCAATCACAACACACAATCAGCGATCAATCTTGCCACCTCCCACACCATGCCTCCAACCCCTGCCTCTGCAGTGCTTCAGTTATACTTGTATATTAACTGAAGTGTACCGCTTTTTTTTTTTCAATATGCCATTAAATTATGCTTTCTGTGTGACTCGGTATGTGAGGAAGTTCCTGAAAAATTGAAAATATGATAGATTATGAGTCACAATAAATGTAAGAAAAGGCTTGGGAAAATCTTTTGTCCTTCATTTACCTTTAGATTAGTAATACAATTCAAGGAAGAACACTGGATGTGAACGCAGAAGCAGAAGAAGAAAAAACAAAGACAGAATTTCATAATAATGGCTGGAATAATAGAGCAGTTAATATCAGCATATATCCGGCTGGTGAGCTTGCATGCAAAAGCACACATTATCATACAGATTTATATTGTAAGAAACTGTGTCATGGGTTGGAGTATTATTTTGTCATCGTTGCTGGGTTCTCCCAGTCCCTGTCCATGGGTCGAGTCATGTGACAGGAAGCGTGCAGCAATTCATACACATTACGTCTTTCGTTACTATGAGTTCTAAAAGTGGTGCCACTGTATTGTGCACTCCATGATTTTTTAGGTATGACATTAATAATGAAAAATTTGTTATCATTGCTACAGATATTATTTAGTTATTATACACTCTGAGGCAATAATAATAGTAATAATAATAATAATAATAATAAGTCAAATAAATTTTTTGCCACAAACTGTTGAATTGGTTTAAAGCGCAAAAGCTCGACATCTACAGATAATCAACTTGGATCCAACTGTAATTTCCAACTAGCGCGTATATGAAAGGAATAAACCCTTATAGGGAGTCCTGTGGTAGGAAAATATGTCCCCAAAATGTGTCACTCTGCAGCACTTCTGTGTTTTATCCCTCTTATACCACAGCAATTTACACACGATGACCATTTTTTATTTATTTAAAGAACAGCACCCTGTACTTTTGATCAGTTTGTAGTTACATTTAAAATGTTACGGTCATAATATGTTCAATGTCCGAGAAACAAGTTAGTTCCTATTATCACTTCCGTTTGCGCACCCATATACAGTTCACCAGTCATGTTACCGCAATCCCCGGAAGACCAAATAATAAGTACATGTCTACCCTGCAAAAAAAGTTTGAGAAACCCTGAAATACTGTAGCATCGATTCAGGCAAACGTTGAGTGACGGGTTAGTAAAGGGTGAAATGAGGTGATTGGGACAGCCAAATGGAGACGTTTAGGTTATTTCCCATCTGTTTAACAAATAGTAACGTAAAACACTCCCTCCGCTTTCTCACAGGTGTTTAACATTAGCCAAGGCCACAACTGCTAGTCAGAATGAGTGACCCTAACCCCCCCGAACCAAAACATTTGACCCCCGAACCTACAAAACGAGGGTAGATTGACATTTTTTCCCCTCTTTCAGTAGTCTGCTACCAGAGGCACCACACCAGCCTTCGGTCTTCATGCAGCATTTTTATATTAACTCCACATGTGAGCGTTACACGCTAGCTACTTTCATCCTTTCATCAAAAAGCTGCAAGCTAAGTGAAATGTTCACCGTTAGGGAATGTTCCTGAGCACTGGCAGGACATGAAAGAAGCTCAGTTTCCAGGACATATCTGTACTCCGGGCGCAAAAACAATGTATTATAAATTTAATACCTCAAACTACAATTACGTAGAATAGACTTTCATTATTTCTATGAGGTTACACAACGTGTCAGAAAGACACCGTGTTCTCGCTGTCGGTTTCCCGAATCGAAGCGGATTCACAGTACAATGTGTCCATTTTTTTTTTTTTAACAGCACATGACATTTTTGGGGCATAAGATAATAACCCCTTGAGAGCCAACACTAGAAAAAGAGAAATGTACAAATCTCTTGAACATAGCAGGTTGGAGAGCTCTGGCAAACAGCTGATTCTGTCATGTTTAGACGCCGCACCTTTCATTTGCTGCCAGTTGGCCGGGAATTTTTTTTTCTCTAATCCGTTTGGTGAAAACGTTTAGACCCCCACTCTCTCTCTCTCTCTCAAAACTAATCCACAGCGTGTTCAGACTCGCACGGAGGAGAACGGAGGACTCACATATGTGGACCCAATGTAGTGATGGACACATAGTGCCCTTCGCTTATTGTACTGAATATTTAATACAACATTGCCATCTGGTCTTGCAGGGAGAAGACATGCTTGTTTAATGACCTGTTAGCAGTGTTATAAGAATTCATTAATGATCCTTATAAATAAATGGTAATGTGTGGGACACAACAGCTGAGACATGAAGCTCGCGAAGACTTCGTAATGAGTAGAAAAACCTGTTGTTTTCAATATCTGTAGTTCTGAATAGCTAATAATCTTATAACTATGCACTACTGGCACTCGTTTGATTTTTTTTAAACATCCATGGACCGTCTTATAATTGAAAATTAGGTCACAGTTTTGTTTTCCTGCTATTATACAAGTACAACGTTGCTCACAATCAACAGTGGAGTTCTCATGGCCATAATGAACAAAATACTACTGACGAAAAGGTCACAAATTTATTAACATTACATGAATGTGCGACATGGTTGGCACCCTGTTGCGATTCTGAGTTCGGGTTACTGTCAGTGTGCGATGTTCTCCCTGTGTCTGTGTGGTGTTCTCCAGTTTCCTCCCACCTCCCAAAAAACACAGCAGTAAGTACAGTAGATTGGCTGTGCTAAACTGCCCCTAGGTGTGAATGAGCATGAAAACGTGTATGTATATGGAGGCCTGCAGTGGCGTCCCATCCGAGTTTCAAGTATTCCCGCTTTGTGCTAGATGTTCCTTGGATAGGTTCCAGATCGACCGAGATGAAGATGATCTATTGGGCATATTTTGTACTTCATAGATCCTAAAACTGTATCATGTTTTACCCTATGGAGGGATCAAACACATTGATTAGGAAGACATTTAGCATACAATGAGGGGGAGGGGTATATAAAATCACAGGGAAGAAGAATGTAAAATCACAACAAGAAAAAAAAATAATTTCTGTGGGTTAACAAATATGATAAATAATGATGATGATAAAAGTATGATAAAATTCCAATAATGTTGAGTTGAGCGTACCATTGCATTACTACTTACATGACTATGGTGCCAGATTGCCCAGTAGAAAAGCAGTTCTGGTCAATATCAGGACGATTCGTTGATTACTACATCACATCACGGGGGGTTAAATACTTATGCAAGGCTATACTTAAGCAGTAGTTACAGTATGGGTCACTTGGCATTACTTAAAACTAATGACAAACACTTTAGGGATCATGGATGGGGGGGGGTAAATACTTATGCAAGGCTATACTTAAGCTGTAGTTACAGTATGGGTCACTTGGCTTTTCTTGGAACTAATGACAAACACGTAAGGGATCATGGATTTGATACTGTACCATATTCTCCGTTGGAAAAATGGTCGAAGTGCATGACCGGCAAATGTTTTCCAGAAACGAAACCGGAAACCAGTATTTGAAACGAATGAAATTATAACCCAGGAGCTGTTATTCCGAGACGTCCCAAGTGTTTGTGTCTGCCATCATTACGATTACATTACGAGTCGTAAAGTTAGGCTTGGTCGGTGAGAGCGAGTGGACTGTTGAGTAGGCCAGGTCACTGGGGTCACGGTGCTGTAGTGTATTTCCTCCCAGCAGATTCTACACATACGGGATGACGGACAAGTCGGCGGTCATGTGAATGTGAACGGCCACGTTTCCTCTCCTTCCTCCTGCCATAATGAGCACGCACTCGAGCAGCTCTCTGTCAGTGGAGCAAAGTGCACCACTGGAGTGCAAAGACTGGAGAACTAGCAAACAAATAATTTACTGCCCACTGTGCCACAGCACAAGCTCCACCCAGGGTTACTTAATTCGGTGGAAATGAGGTTCAAATCACAGAACGGCTAACACGACTAACGTTGTGCTCGATTTGGCATTTGACAATCACGATGATGTAATGCTAACTGGTCCTACTGGCTTTTATTCACTGTTATTCAGCTATTATACTGTAATGTGGTGAGAACGTCATGGCGAAGTCAGGAGAACGTCCGCGTCACACTCGGTGATAGATCAGATGATATAGACCGGGGGTAGGCAGTCTTATCTGGCTGCAGGTTTTCATTGCAACTAAAAAAAGCACAACACCTGATACAACCAGTCGATTGTTTGAGGACTGATACTAACTGATAGAAACCTGATATACGCTAAGTAAGGCTTGGGGACAGGATGTTATACAGGGTGCTGAGATGTGGCCAGACATAAAGTGGAGTTACTGTTACCACCACAAAGTTGATTATTTCCCAATAAATGGTCATCCTGTTTTAGTGTTTTATTCCTCTTATACCACATCAAATATGCCAATGGTCACAATCTTTTAATAAACTGAACAACAATGATACTTTTTATCCATTTATAGTCATAGTTAATAATGAGAATGGGTCTATATTGGTCACATATACAGTAGAGCACAGTGAAATTGTTTTCTTCGCATACCCCAGCCTGTCAGGACGTTGGGGTCAGAGTGCAGGGTTAGTCATGATACGGCGCCCCTGGAGCAGAGAGGGTTAAGGGCCTGGCTCAAGTGCCCAACAGTGGCAGCTTGGCAGTGCTGGGGCCTTAACCGCTAAGCCACCACTGCCCCTGGTGGAAGGTCTATGAAACACGGAAGTTCCTGTTATTACTATTACTGCAAGTATAAACACCAGCGTCGTTCCCTCACCAGCATTCTTTTAAAGACTCGCTGACACTGGAGACTCCTTCTATAAACGCTAAATTAACATCTCCCCAATGAAAACGTCACGTAACGATTACATGCTTTTTTTAAAAATCCGTTTATTCGGAGCCTCTGCCATACAAGCCCCCTTGTACACTGTAACAGTAACGTGTTTGTAACGATCACGTTAATATTAAACTGATTTGCCTTGCAGAGCCGCTGTTATGGACAATGAAGGCATTGCTTCCCACTTTCCATTCCAGTCCAGTACGCAGTCTTCATCAGTGGGGTTGGGTTTACTGATCATGGTTGCTCCCTGATATTCCCAAACCGGGAGCTCTCAGGGAATTTTAAGCGAACTGCTACGTTAGGTGTGTAGCTCCAGTGCAAAATTAAGAATTAAAGAAGCTTAGACACCATTACTATCAGCTAGATTTGGAGGAAGCGCAAACATTTTTTTTCCAACCCCCCTTCTCAAATTATTCCTTCAAGTACTGGTGAATATTCGCATAGCTTTTTCCACAAAACGTCCTGATGGGATTCTGTACTCGGGCTTTCTTTCAGTTGTTTTTTTTTTTTTTTTTAAAGACGAAGTAGCTCCATCAGGACTCGCGAGCTGCACTTCAAACAGAATGCGTGATCTCCATGCGCTGCTTTGATATTCAAGGGGAGGAGCTTGGGTTGCCAAGCAACAGCTTTCGCATGATTTCCATGCTTGGAAGCAGTGCGAAGTTCTTCATCTCATCTCCAGGCTGAAAACACGAGAACATCTACAGCAAAAAAAACAAAAAAAAAAAAAAAAACCCAAAAAAGCACTGCCTTTTAACCACTAGAAACTGGTTTGAAGTTTGGACCTAGCGAACAAGCAACTCAAACGGAATCTCGAGCGTTGCTGAAACTAGTTCTAGTAAGACATGAACGATTCTGATTTAACTTATTCAAAGAACAACATTTTGATGAAGAGAGGCAAAACCAAGGCCTTTAATTCAAGACAAAGTGTGTGTGTGTGTGTGTGTGTGTGTGTGTGTGTGTGTGTGTGTGTGTGTGTTCTTTAGAGTGCCTGTACAGCTGCAGCAGATGAAGGGAGTGAAGGGAGAGGGCTCTGAGAGATAACCCTCTGAAAAATAACCCAAACACTTGGCTGCACCTTCGACTTGTCAAGACCTGCATTTCTCACCGCGGTTTCACCGTCAGAGCTCAGCTGAGAGCTGAAGGCGAGGAACGGGTTTACAGATTAAGCAGAGTATCAATTATATAGTTTATATCAAAGCAATACAGGATATAAGGACTGCTTTCTGAACTTAGTTTCAAGTTTAAAAGTAATTACAGTCTGAGGTTTTTTTGGGTTGGTTTTTTTTTTTTGACTGCAGCATTAAAAGACATGATAAATATAAAGCTTGGAGACAGACTGCTTCATTTAACTTCTCTTAGGACAGGAACAGAAGCGTTTCCGTACCGGTGAACTTTACGCACACTACAGGAGCACTGAATACGCACTAAAGTAACCAGGGATACATTACCACCTACAATTGTGCACGCTGTGATTAGACTAATCTCCAGTGTACTGTATAATATAGTGTACGGTACGGCACGCGGTTACAATTAACGTACACGTTTCTACAAAGATTCTACAACGCACCAGCAACATGTGCATTTTATCTGGTTGCTTTTAGACTACAAGAGATCTATGGACATCGCCTCCCCAACGAGTGCGTTTACATGTACACTAATAATCAGGTCACTGTCTGATTATCTGATCATTATCAGCCTTTTTAAACTGGTGATGTAAACAAACAAGCGACAATATCTGAAATCAGATATCAGATTTCAAGATATCCGCTAAAGACATCTGGAGGCTGTTAAGCACGGTTTGTTTTCTGCACTTCGATGGGGCGGAAAAAAAAAAAAAAAAAAAAAAGATCAAAATACTTAGGCAAAAGACACGTAAATACGTGCTAATAAAGCAACTTGATAAAGCGATTCCAGGCAACCGAAACGTTCCCGAAACTCTATACAACTAACTACTGGAAAGTAAACTAATACCTTATAACTCGTAGTAATGCAACTGAGAGAAATCTAATTATTGACTTCTTCATGAAGACCCAGAGTTTTCCCTTTATCAGATTATGTCACGGTGCACATAAATATCTTGATCGAATTCTTGCCAAAATCAGATTTTTCGAAATAATTAGGTTTATTTTGTACACGTAAACAAACATTTTTTTTGCTCGAAAATGGCTTCATGATACCCACAATTTAGTGTTTTCAGTTTGTGATTAAAGTTTAATCGCTAAACGAGGAGCTACCTCTCAAGACTGCATGGCAGCGGTCCCTCGTAGCCAAAAACAGTGGCGAACGGTACTATATTTAAATCGTCACTGATATTGTTATCGCAATAAATACCAGAAAATATCATTTTATATATAACTTTTAAGTCCATATCGCCCATCCCTACTTATAACACATATAGCTTCACAGCAGCTACCTATAGCTAGCTTCTGATAAACACGGATCAGATCAGGCGAGTAACGGATGTATGATCAACTTTTATTAGCAAATGAATAAATGACAAATGAAAAAGAAATAAGCAAATTAACTGACACTGTAATAGAATGAAACTCGATGACTCACACGTACACGATGTGAAGCTATTTCTTTCTGTTCTAACCTCCCTACGGTTTCAGTTCTTGATAAATGCTTCTTTCCTCTTTGGAGCTGCCATCATAAAACATATATCAATAATGTGCACACACCATGGAGGCCACTGCAGACCTCTATAAATCTCTTCATACAGTACGAAATGGAGGTGGGACCTACCTTAAATCAGTGTCGTTCGGTTGCGAAGATCAGAAGCAGACACTACACGACAGCAAACATGTCCCTATACAGGGCGATGATAAGGAGGCCACAAGACCACGCCGATGCTCCAGACCGTTCGCTTATTCGTCTAGGGCTGGCTCCCGACCAGAGACGCAGGATCCGTTTGCCAAATCATCGTTCTGATTTAAAACATTCCGAGCAGAACAACAAAATTGACCTTAACACAGCCTAAGAGGTCAGCCAGAAGTACGGCTCAATATGTCATGCTGGCGTGCCCTATAAAGCAGGGCTTTTGTAGATGAGGTCCTGTGGACCCAGTGCTTGGGCTCGGGAGCATGGCTTCCTTTCTGGCTCTGTCGCATTTTATTCCACGCTTCAGATAGTTATCAAGACAAACCAGGTGAGTACGTGCAGGAGACATGAGAAGGCCAAGAGAGCCCCCATAACTCACATAGATGAAGGTAAAAAAAAAAAAAAAAACGCTGTTACCCACTGCTAAATGTAATGCCTGGAGTCTGTTCTTAAATGCATTTGGTTGTGTTTTCTGTGTTTTCCAAGCAAGGCATTTTTGTTCACAGGTTATATCTTTAATATTGCATATTTAAGGCCAAGTTTTTAGGTCCAGTTTTCCATACCTTCTTCCACAGGCAGCTTGTACAAACGGGCTGGCAGGTTTGAGATGACATATTAGCATAATTGCTAATGTTTAACAAATGTTTTAAGTCAGATTAATTTGTGGGGAAATAGATCAACAGCAACAAATGCTCATAATTAAATATACAGTGAACGGTATTAAGAAGTGAGGCTGGGGCTGATTTCTTTCTAGCCCAGACTGTAGCTTCATACAGCCTACGAGTGATCATTTCCGGGAGAAACGCCCCCCCTAGATCTGCGCTCCATTTGGGCTGATATTTTCAGACACATCCGTAACTTTTCCGAAGACATATGATGTAATGAAAGTGAACAATCAAGGTTCAAATTATACCCAAAAATGTCAAATAAAACTTACACAAGAAATGTCACAGATTGTTACAGCTAAGGGGCTTGATGTTCTGAGACAAACACAACCAGTACTGCATTATGGGCTTTAAAAAAAAAAGAGAAATCTTGAATACAGCTAGCTGTCTATCTGCCTTTAAGTGTTTGTGTGTGTAATCGTTTGCCCCACATCTTTCTTATTATGCCACACCTTTTATACATTATCATGACCAGCCTTCATGTCTTTCTACCCATTCTGATCATAGCATCACAAGCATATGGCTGACATATTATAAGGACTTCTTTTACATGAAAATGTCATCAGTATGTGAAGTTGTTACTGATTCCAAGCTCAAACTGTGAAAAGTGAGCTAGTCAAGCTGTTACATATTACAAAGAGAAAAATAAATAATAAATCAGTGGTTAGAAATGTTTTGCCAGGGATTCGATCAAATGTTTTTTGCTTCTGACCTCCAGGAGATATGTTGGATAAGGAGGGCAGAAACCCAAAAAAAAAAAAAAAAAAAGTAATGCAGGACAGCCCAAAAGAAAAGTGAACTCAAAGTGAGGACAGTGTGGAGCAATGCAGTGTGGAGCATTCGTCTTAAGAAAGGACAGCGAGACGAGAGGTCATTACTGGAGGAAAGAAAACAGGATGCAGACATCACCACCAACACAAACCAGCCTGCATACAGTAGTTACAGCAATCCTCAAAATATCCCAAATTATATCACTGAATGAAAATACTGGATTGTGAAGAAGCAGCTGATGGACACCTAATTAGCTAATACTCGACAAAATATGACCCGCTCTGGAGATTTTTCAGTTCAGTCCTCAGAGACAGCCCGGTCTGGGTACTCAAGAGCTGTAGATGCTGGCTCAGGTGTGTTCAGAAATGGAAGAGAACAAATTGTGGACTGGTAGAGCTTCCCCGAGGACCAAACTGAACCACCTGACTTCCTGCTTTCCAGTAAGAAGGAAATCTGAGATTACATTGAAAGATTAAAGCAACAAAATGACTAATGGGAAACTGGCTGCGAAAGTTATGCCTCCCAGAGTGAGAAGTCCGAACGGCTTGTAGAGTGCACTTCAAGGCGAGGCCCATGTTCCACTGTGGAACCGTAACTGACACTTATATGTAAAGGAGAACATGCACGGCTATCGCAAATGAACAATACACAGATGCTGGCTCCCCAGTGGCACAAAAGACATGCTGTACCTGCTGGATGGGAGGGATACTCACTGTTCCCCGTCACTCAAAGGCTGGCTTCACTTATCTTGGAAGAAACATATGTTAGACTTCACCGTCCCTGGTTAGTAGCTGTCATTTGATAGGGGAGGGTGGGTGGTGGGTGGGAATTAGCAGGTGACCAAACAAATAATAATATACAAATGGACAAATAAGCAGTGTAAACAGCAACAACTTCCCCATTAGTTTCATTTCACGTTTACAATTGACTTAGCCTGATATTGTAAATTAGGCTAATTACCTGAGGTAGCGTTAAAAACGTAGAACCTACACCAGAACGTATACATGGCTTATTCCGATAACTTATATGTTCATGCATTTATTAGGTAATATGTTTTGTACTTGAATTTGATCTACATTTATAGCTAAACTTGCCAGTTTTACTACCAATCCCCCCACTGAGAGTAGGCTAATAACAGGAAACTCGGCGGAAACTCTTATGAACAAAGTGTCCGACAGTTGAGGCCTTTAATAATGCCAGTTTTAAAGGGCGCTTTGAAATATTGCTCATTGAACTATTTTTCAACATTCCCCCAATTTAATGATCCTACATATGGCCGCCATGGGCGTTTCCCCTACAAAGTTCCCTGCGTAAGCTTCACCACTTCAGAATGAACTACGCCACAGCACTTGTTCAGCTACAAAGTAGATTTACTCCATGGTTCTCCTGACCACGCCCTCTGCTCACTGTTACCACCTGTTTTTAGTTATTAGTTTTGTTTTCTTCCTTACTCACCCATTACTTCACTGTATATACAACATTTCTTGTATTGTAGCTTTGTTTAGAGCTGTTTTTTTTTTTAAGTGCATGTGTAAGCCATGGTTACATGTGCATTACGCAACTTCAAATTTCCAAGTTTCTTGCTTTCTTCTTCTTACTTTTTATTTTTTATATTTTATTTTTTTACTTCCGTTGTTTAGTTTGTAATTTCAGATTCAAGTCTTGGTTCATTCATCTCCAGTCAGTATCCTGGTTAGGGCCACAGTAGATCTGGAGCCTATCCCAGGAACACTTGACATGAAGTGTGAACACACACTGGTTGGTACTCAAGGCTCCGTTCACCACACTCCCCAACCACCCCCCTTCCCCTCTAATTGGCAATTAGAGTTGCCAATCAACCCACCGGTATGGTTTTGGTAGGTGGAAGGAAACCAGAGAACCTAGAGGAACCCAGACAGCGGTACACAGACAGTAACATGAGCTCAGCATTGTACCGGGTACACTGGAGATTTTACTGACTGCACCAGCGTTCCGCCTCAAGTCTCTGAATATTCTAGTTTTGGACTCCATATGGATATTAATCTTAAGGCCATGGTGTGTGACTATGATGATTGGAGTTGCCTGAACACACAGACTCATTATATACATCCTATTGTCTCAAGCTCCATTGTCCATGTAAGGAAGAGACTCAATGCAGCTTATTTGTTCCTCTACAGGTGCGACATACTGTCGGTGGACACATTATGAAACTTCCATTCATCCATCTAGACATACATTTTCCATATCGCTTATCCTACACGGGGTCGCCGCGGACCCTGGAGCCTATCCCAGGGAAATCAGGGCACACGACAGGGGACACCCTAGGGCACAATCACAGACACATTCACACACGACGGACAAAATGGAAACGCCAATCGGCCTACAAGGCATATCTTGGATCAGGGGAGGAAACCGGAGTACCCGGAGGAAGCCACCATGCCCCTCATCATGAAACTAATGTACTATTAACATACCGAATGTAACAAATTGAATATTTGGATAGACTTATATGCTTGCTATGCATGTAAACTTCAGTTCATTTTAATGTACATGTTGCATGTATATATATATATATATAATTTATTATATACACACACACATATTATATAGTAATGTATTGTGCAACTTAATCTTAGTCTCTTTTGTTACACTGTGCACTTTATTGTTGTCTCACATTTGTCTTTGTTCTCTAAAGTCTAACTTTCCATCAAGAATTATAGACATTAACTCACTTTATACATGGGATTATATTTGATTTGAATTTAACATCATGGCTGTCATTTATATAACAAGAAAAAAGAGCTGGATTTCTGGACACACACACACACACACACACACTTATCCTAGTCCTGGGTTTTGGACTGTGTAATGTGAAATTCTCCACAAAGTCTTTACTGTCCTCCAACCACAGGGTTAAATCAGGTTTAGCTGAGGTGCAGGTGGGAGTTTGAAATGCAAGAGTGCCCTCTTTGGTAGACAAAATGCACTACACCATCCGGGCGCAGCACTTTTTTCACAAAAGTGCGAACACTTTCCCAACAACGTTTAAAAATAGATCAACACCTGCCTTTGCGCTTCTGCCAGAACCTCCCGACATCTTCCCCAAATCCGAGGAAAAAAAGACCTGAATGTATTATGAATGTACTTTCTAGTCATTTAACCGTGAAGGGTACAGGATAACATTAACTCCATACTTTGATCTCTATTCATGATAGCAAAGACAAGAAGATTGTAAAACACTGATCTACCGACATTAAATAGGCAACATCGTTCACGCCGAAACAATGCCCCGGCGTTTCTGTTAGCTACATAAGCAAAGACAAAACAGGCAGCAGACTGATGTGCAGATGTTAGCCCCTGTTCTCGGCACAAACAAAGAGAAACACGGGCTCTCGCGTCAGTGTAGATGCGCCGCCTCGTCCGAATCCACCGGTGTTTTGAGAGACAACGCTGTGTGCCAGAACGAGTTCAAGGCCAGGTCACATGCCTCTTCAGATTTCACTTTGTGTTAGAGAAATCCGAAAGAGACGCTGGATGCCGTGGACGTGATGTGGAACACCACGTGACTATTTTCTCTGGGAGAAAGAAGCTTCTTCAGAAACCTGGTCAGCTGCCCAAATTAATCTCCATTAGAAGTAGTTACTAAAATAAACCCAGCGGGAGAAAAATCTAAAAATATACCGTACATCTCATTATTATCTCTTTAAGTTCCTCCTGGACACCAGTGAGACCATAGAAGCTCAGCAGAGATGACATGCTTGCTGCCTCCCCTTTAAATCATAACGTTCTAACAGATCAACAATCAAACGCTATGTGATTAAAATGTTGATAAATTTGATGAGAAAAGTACTCACTTTATAATTTGTCCTGTGCCACCTCCTCAGCCATTTTGTTGGTCTGTTTGCTTATTTACATATACACCGGTGCTATATGGCTAATAAAGGAAATGAATAATGGAAGTTTAACTTGTATAAAAAATTCCTTTCTGTAAATACATAACATCGAGCTTTCTGTTACAATTGCACCTTTCTAGCCTAATTTTGTGGGGGTAATTCACCGGAAAAAGTTTTCCAAGATGGCCGCCCCATTACGTCATAGTGTCCAACACTGACGTTTTGCTCGTGTTCTTAGATCACGCTACATCACACTGTGTCCTGATACCACGTGACTCCACATACCAAAGTGTCCTTGGGAAAGTAACTGAACCCCAAGTTGCTCCCGATGGCAAGTTAGCGCCTTGCATGGCAGCTCTGCTAGCATTGGTGTGTGTGAGAGAGAATCGGTGAATGAGAACCAGCGTGAAACGCTTTGGATAAAAGCGCTATACAAGTGCAGACCATTTATCATTTGATTGTAAGAAATCATTCGTAGAACATGAAACACCAGTCAAAGTACACTGCACTAAATTGAAGGGCGGAGCTTGTCACGTCAGAGGGCGATTTGCATAATGTCACGTTCGGGTATTTGGGTGCCATGACACGTAGCAGATTTCACTACAGAAGCAGCGCCGCAGAAGTGGAACTACATACGGGTTTTCCATTATTCCAACAGATTTGACGGGTGCCGTGTAGTTTTCCGGCAAGACCGGTATGACGTGTACGTACAAAGCGATTCGTTTCAGTTTTTAACGAAAATGTCTGACGGGTAATTACTCTTCGAGTTGAAGTTATTGATGTCAAAACGCATTGCTATGGAGTAGAAAATCTACAGAGACTGGTTTACTAGAGTGGAAAGTCAGAAATCGGTGAAAATAGCCAAGCTATATTTAGGATCCGTGAAATCTAATTAGTTTTGAATTGAGTACTGCTGAACAGGTTAATTAAATTTAGACCGTGGGAGCTCAGTTATTTTTAATTTAGCAACTCATGACCAACAATCTCTCGAGTTTCTCTCTAGTGCAGTTTGTGAAATGCTAACAACACACTATCCCTTCATTTAAATTTTTTTTTTAAACCGTTCGTCTAGCGGAGCTCTTTTTTCTCCGTTTCCTTGCGCTCTCTCATCCTTCCTCCTTCCTCTGCAAGCCGGTATATCCTCGTAACCACTGCTTTTGTGGGTCTTTTCGAACGCAGCTACAGACACACCCAGTAACCTACACCAAGCACTTGCTCTACACTGCGTACCCAACTCCTTAAGAAAACTGACAGCCAGTGCATTAACCTCTGCACCATCCGTATGCTGGAGTAATGGATTTCCTTCCTCTGTTTTCTCTCACAATCTGTTCTATTTATATTTGTTTTCCTCTCCTCTCTTTTCCTCTTTCTCCCTTTTTCTCTCGGTTTCTTCAACCAAACCCCCTCCCTCCCTCACTCCATGTTGCTATGTGATTTGCCGTACAGTCTGGCCTATATTTTTCTGCTCGAGTGAAACTCAGATCTGTCACAGTTCAACACAGAGTCAAACAGCACAGTGAGAAAGAGCAAAATACCGTAAGAGAGTGAGTGATAGAGAGAGAGAGAGAGAGAGAGAGACAGAGAGGATGGGAGGGGGAAAAAAAAAAAAAAAAAAAAAGAAGACACTCGACAGGCGAAAGCCAACCGCTGCATGGCAACAACGCTGAAAATCCCCTACTAAAAATAGTGGCATATCGCAGCCTGGCAGTTCCGACTGCACAGCCAATAACCTTTCACCCCTAGGGCGCTGGCAGTAGGGGGGCGGGGTCAAGTCATCGCCATGGCATCTGGGTGATTGACACAGACCCAGATGTTTGAACTGATGCGACGAGGTCAAGCTCTCGTCTACGTGTTCGATGGCCAATCTCATTCAGAAACAACAATGAAACAATGAAAACAGCAAACCGAGTGTTTAAACAGCGCAGAGCTGCTTCGCTCAGATTTTTCCCGAAAGTCCCCCCCCCTCCCCCCGGACTGCGGATTGGTCCGCTTCTCTAAATCCCCTGGGCCTTGTTTTCACACACATATTTCTACCATTGGTCACACTTCGGCCTGCCACTGTCCGAGCGGTCTCTTTAATTTGCCGCAGTCAGCAGAACTCTTTGAAGACGCCACAGCGCTCCACCCTTCATGCGCGTCTACCATGAACATGACCCGTCCCTTTACGTGCCCTTCAAGCGCAGAATTACTCCACAGGGACAGGTTTATTGGAAACTGAGAAGAATCCTAATAGTTTAGTTTAATCCATTCAAGAATTCAACATATGTATGAGCTAAACCATGCCTCGGTGAATATTAAGTACTGTAAGTTACTGTAAGGTTAACATTTGTTCGGTTCAGAAAGCTTCAAAGATGATCCGTTTCTATAGACTTTGGATAGGTATCAGATTTGAAATCTTTTCTGATCTGATCCATTAGATTTCATTCCACTTGCCACATCAGCTTTTTTTCTTTTCTTTTTTTAAATATGTTATGTTGCACAACTTGGCAACAATAGCTTGCAGACTGTCCACTGGAGTCCTCAAAAGTTCTTTGGTTGCTTAAGGCAGCTTATCTTAAAGCAGTCCTCACTGCCTCTCCCCCAAGTCAGTCCAAATATCCTACAGTCCTAAAGGGGTTCTATTGTAATATTATTCAGCCAAGGAACTCCTCAGTTGCAAGGTTCTTCATTGAACCTTCAGGGATTTCCCCTAAGGAACAAACAGTAGAACTCGTTAAAGGTTGCTAACAGAAAAGCATTTGCGCTGTTGTCGGGAAATCATGAATCACAACTATCCATGGCCGGGAGTCCAGGAGAGCCAAATTCCGTGTGCTCTCTCTCTCTGGATGGGATGGATAGCTTTACTCTCTCCACGATCAATCAGAGCGACACTAGTCCATCATAGGTGTCTGAGAGCTGAAATATTGTGGAAGATAGCAATTAGCAGTTTCCTTTAATTGTGGCATGAGCAGCACTTTGAAAAGATAGGTTGAATCACATGTTACATCCTAACCCTCCCAGCTGTCATGTGATGAGAAGAGCGATCTATCCATCCATCCATCCATCCATCCATCCATTTTCTATACCACTTATCCTACACAGGGTCGCAAGGGATCTTGGAGCCTAATCTATAGAACTTTGGGCACGAGGCGGGGGACACCCTGGACGGGGTGCCAACCCATCGCAGGGCACATTCACACACTACGGAGAATTTGGAAATGTTAATCAGCCTATAACGCATGTCTTTGGACTGGGGGAGGAAACCCCCAAAGCACGGGGAGAACATGCAAACACCACACACACGAGGCAGGATTCGAACCTCCAACCTCGGAAGTGTGAGGAGATCTATCTAGTAGGAGGGAACTGGCGAATGACCATTTTTAGAAGATTAGGTCATCTTTGGTCATTTATTTCTTAATGCATAATGATTACACATCATGTTCTGTCCGCTCCTCTTAGGTTAAAGCAAAGTACAATACTGATGTAACTTCAATACAACTGTCATGCTCATCAGATAGAACATTTAAGTATTTTTAGTAGTTAGTATGTCCTGTTCTTCTCCAGAGCCTCTCAAAACGGTCACTTTGCCCCACTTATCGACTTTCAGTAGCTACGCTGCATTTGACTTCTGAAAGATTCAGCACGGTAGTCCTTCAAGTACATGCTATTTATTCTGTTTCATACTTAAAATATTACATCAATCTCTTTTCTCTGGTAAGCTCGGGTGTCATAACGATGTTACGCAACTCTGCTTGTGCTATGGTTTTCCAAGCCATGTAATATATGAACTAACTCGTTCCTCAGTGGAACTATACATCAGTATAAGGTGCATGTAAAAGCTTCAGTTCCAGATGTGTGCAGTGGTGATGGATGGAAAGCGTCAGTATCCGATAGCTGATTTGCTCCACGTTGGATAACGCGTGTTTATTTGATAACATTTGGTGTTGTGGTTCTTAAGATTTGTCCTTGAGCTACGAGGACAATGTAGCGAACGAGTTTTAGAAGTCTGGATCAAGTCTTTAAATATACAAATCGCACGTTTGCCTCCTTATGACTGTAGTCTATAAACACGGACAGAACTTTGCACTGGAACGTATGGCGACGTCTTGGACAATGAGAATCAATTGTAAGCGATTTCTGGTTGGGGCTTACGCTAGTAATGAAAAGTGTAAAGCTGGACTTGTACTGAAATATATCGGGGGGGTCACATGACTTTAATCCCATTACCATTTTGAAAGGCAAGGTCATCATTTCCAAGCACGTTTATTGATGCTGAGCATGGAAAAATATCTCCAGTCTCCAGTCGTTGGAAAATCACAATATTTATGAGATTTCCCAAAATTCTGTTCTCATGTTGCCCGATTCTCCGAGCCTGGTTCGAATTACGGGACCCTTTTCCACGCACAAGCACACAGAATCCCAAATATTGGTTTTTGTAAGGTATGTGAAATATTTGTGTTCATAACCTTCAAGGGGTTTAGGTGTTCTTTCCCTTCTTGACCACTAAGCCGAAGCGTTTGGATACTGTGCTTCTGCAGCTACTGCTGCATGCGGTCCATACACCTAATATTAAAAGTGGACCGCACAGTCTCTTGCTCACAAGAAAAAGTGCCCGCCGTGCACAGACCTCTGGGTAAAGACAGCGCCGCAGGGCTTAGTTAATACAGCAGGGCAATGTTAATCCACTTTGGCCTCCTTCCAAAAAGTACAATATACTCATTCTCTCATGCAGGCGACAAAAGCACTGCTGCAGCTTTAAACTGGAAGTCTGGTTCTCTTCCAGGTGCACCGTATGAAGATATATAGTCGTATAAAGACGCATAAATGTGACGATAACAATCTGCATTATGTATAACATGTAAGGACTAATACACGACGAAACAGGAAAATAATCAGCGCTACCGCCCAAAGTGTTCTATTCCTCTTACATCACAGAAATGTGCCAATTTGTTATTTAAGTAAAGAATATCCACATGAACTGATTTTTAAAAACAGGGAAGGAGTCTCCAGTGTCAGCACTTTGTAAGCCTGAGAGTGAAGCTCGAACTTCAAGCTTTCCAACATGGGAAAGTGTTCAGGGTGGACGGTGTTGCGGTTTGCAGTTTCTATAGAACACGAAATTAGATTTTGTTGGTGTTGTTGGTTGTTTCGTCAATCCTTTAATAAATTACGAGAGAAATACAATTTTAAAAACCCCACGCAACTTTCAAAATTCAATCAACGTCAGGGTGCTAACAGTAACCCCAGTCCCACCACTCAATCGTTGATTATTTTCCGGTAACAGAATGCCCCCTAGTGTTTTATCCTTAACTTTGTTTGCTTGTATCTTTACTTGCTTGCTTGCATTCCTGAAAAATAAAATCTAATTGACTCACAACTCGCGATACAAAATACGAACCCCTGTGTCAATTCAGTGGTGCTGCCAAATGTTTATACACCCACTACGGATCCGGTGCTGCCAGGAATTATATACGGGAAGTATATAGAAGTATTTCGAAATGTAAGCACAGGAATCACGTAACGACACAGGAAGCGCAGATCAGGTACTGAAGTGCGCTCTCTGGATAATGTTTCTCTCGTTTTTTTGGACGAATGTAGAGAGAGAGAGAGAGAGAGAGAGAGAGAGCTGACTTCATTCGGTCTGATGCACAAATCGTCGAATCTTTACACCCCTTTATGACTCAGGAAGATCACGCCTTAAAAAGCATCAAGAGGTTCGTTCACTGAGCCCAAATCATGTGTCTCCATAGCGCTTCCTGCATTGCTGTGTGTCTAAAGCAGTTTGTCGAAAATCCCTCAACGTCGTTGCTGGCGTGAAATTCTTACACGTATATTAAACTCAACGCACAAAGCTAGATTACAAACACGCCGTCGTGTATTTGCTACGTAGAGCTGTGCTTTACGTGTCGTTAACGCTCAAAACCAGCACGTTTTCCACACTCTGCGTCTACGCTCTCACACACCTTCCCTCCCAGAGAACCGAGCGGAGACTACATTATGCTCATAGCAACCCAGATTCGCCTGCTGAACATCCTGCCCCATTCAGCAGAGGAGAGAAAGAGATAGAGAGGACTTTGATTTAGACTCGGTGTAAAATATTCACTGAGCCTCCAGCGGCAGAGGATGAGCTGCTCTGAATGTCTAATTAGAAATCAGAGGCAAAAAGGCTGCCCTAATTATACCCAACCCCTACACACTCACTCTTTCACACCCGTGTTCGCCTGACACCCCTCCCTCGTCCGCCCCATCCATCCTTCCTTTTTGCCGCCCCCCCCCATCTCCCTTGAAATCCTTCTGCTCTTCTCTTCCTCCTCCTCCTCCTCCTCTTCTATTCTCTCTGTCCATTCCCAAGTGGTCTAATAAAGTGGCCCCATTTCCCACTGCAGTCCTCGCTCCTGGAGTCGCTGGCACTCCTAACAAGCTCACATTCGATCTCGGGCTGCATAATAAGGGTGAAATATCATAGTGTTTATTTAACATGACAAAACACGTTTCACTTACCTACGTGGCACGTTTTAATAGAGAATTTTATCACGGAAATGCGCCTCGATCTATCAGAACGGTATTCCGCTACACCTGCGATTCGTCAGTGTGATGTATTAGATGGCTCATTTGCATATCATGACCTTATTTTTATTACTGTATTATATTGCAGATGCTACATTATATTGCAGTATAGCGGAACGAACCGATCATTGGAGTAAACGTTCCTGGCTTCTCTGAGCCATTATTATTATTATTATTATTTCGTCTCATCTCCGCTTAGTGATAAAAGTAAGACCTCTATAAATATACAGTGTACTAGGGGTGTAACACAACGCCACTATCTGTATCTTTATCTGTTGAGCTCCAAATATCCATATCTGTATTCAGATTTAAACACAAAGTGTTTGGGGTCCAAGTCTTTAATTAAATATAAACCCTACTCATGGTGGCTTAGTAGTTAGCGAGTACTGTTGCCTCGCGTCTCTGGGGTTGGGGGTTTTAATTCCACCTCTTCCCTGTGAGCACAGTGTTTGCATTTTCTCCCAAAGACTTGTAGGCTGTGTGTGATTGTGCCCGGTGATGGGTTGGCACCCGGTCCTGAGTGTCCCCCCGCCTTGTGCCCCTGAGTTTCCTAGGGTATTTTCCAGGCTTCCTGCGACCCTGTGTAGGATAAGGTATGGAAAATGGATGACTGGATAGATGAAGGCTAACACTAACACTAAAACACACACACACACACAAAAATAACCCCAAATGTAGAAATGGCAGCACCGCCAGCATGGTGCGTTAATTCTAGCTCCGACGGTTCCGCAACCTCAGTAGCCTAATTTAAATCGCCACAACCCTGAGCAGTATACTGTTCATGAATGATTGAATGGATGTTGTAAATGCATTGCGCAGCATCTCAGGTAGTATTGTGTTTGTCCTACAAGCTTCATATCTAACCAGCATCTGCACTACATTCGGAGTGTATACACATACATACAGTATACGCACCCCCACTCAAATCTGTTCATCGTCATCATTATATAGAACAATGACTACGTCACATCTAAATAAATAAATAAATAAACGAACAGATTTTAAGAATCGGAGAAGACTCTGAAAACGGGCCGTGCGTATACATTAGAGATCCCCATCGTGTTCCTCACCCTCCACAAATCAGGAGTGTTTCAGCCATGTGTTCTCTGCGCTAAGAAAAGCCAAAGCCGGGTTGGTGTGCGACATCCTCTTTAAGAAGAATTATAGTCGGGGGCACTTTTCACCTCCGAAGTAGTCTGACCCAGTTCTTACTGGAAGAACTGCAGAGGAACCAATTTCTCTCACTCTTTCAGCCATTTCCTCCATCCTTTCTCTTCTCGCTCTCCAGAACGACGTGATTACACTCTAAACGGTAACGTGCAAACGGGGCAATGTGCCTCGGGTATTCTGAGAAAGGCTTTAACGCACTGCAGGTCTTCTAATGATATCGGTGCATTTACAAAACAATGTTAGAGACACCTTGGACAGAGCTAAGTAAAAGACGGAGGAAGGATTGAAAGTGAAAGAGAGAGAGAGAGAGAGAGAGAGAGCGAGAGAGTGCAAGAGAAAGAGCGAGGGGAAGAAAATGAAGGAGAAAACACGGTCATATTCTCAAGCTAGGAAAGTAAGTTCAGCCAAAAGGCAGATTTTCAAGTCTCACAAAAGAAAGAATAAACAGCAAGATTTGTGGGAGACGACAGTCTAGACGTCCTTGAAACGTGAACCCTTTTCGATTTTTCGCAGAAATCAATGCAAAATGCATTTCTAGGACTGCACAAAGTACTAGGTGTGGCTGACAACTAATTACGAATGATTTTCTGCGAGTGCTAGCACCCTGCCAGAAATAACAGAGTGACGGAGTAAACCTTTAACACACCATTGTGTGTGTTATGGCCAAAGCAACTCTTTAGAAATGTTTTTATATATACACACACCACAGCACAGTTGAATTCTCAATTCTGATTGGTCGAAGAGTGTTGATGAATTGTCTGTAACAGCAGCTCTGATTTTAGCTCCAGCTGTAAGGCGAATCACAGGTTTGTATGAACGTGCTTGTTCTCATACGTTAGCGTTTCTGTATTAATAACGCTCAACACGGGAAAGACTTCAGGATAGAAGACTTTGCACTTAGCAGTTTCTGAGACAAGCGGCATTTCATTTTGTGGTTTTATTAGCTTCAAGAGAAAGAGAAGAAAAAAAAATAGAGGCTGGCCGACGGAACGGATGTTTACAGCTGCTAGAACATCAGTGATAACAGGAACTTGTCGCGTGGACGTGCCAAAACACCAGACATAATTTTTTTAAAATTTCTAAGAACAATAAACATTACAGGACATGCTGCAATAGGTAGATAATCTACTTCGGGGTCTTGACTCGGCTTTCACACTACCTCATTGTTGATTATTTTCCTATAACAGCAAACCCCCTTGTGTTGTATTCCTTACTTACAGTACATCTTGAATTGAAGGGATCATATTAAAGAAGGGATCAGATTAAAGAAGCCATTTGTAATTTTGACCCCCCCAAAAACTGATCCCACAACATCACACAAAGTCTCTTCAATTACACGTTCAGTTCTTTCTCCAAAGCTCGCTCTTACGGCTCGCCTTCACTCCAATGCAGTACGTACTGTACATTTACTCCATGTAGTATTACCACTTGTTGCATCTTTCAGCTTTTTAGCAAAATAGCCATCTGACTTCCTGTTTTGTGTCCTTTGCCGGTCGTAATCTATTTGAAAACACCCAGTGAAAAAAACCCGTAGGTGATGATTGTTTTTAACAGCAGATGAGATGCTCTACAAAGCTGAGATACACTTGCTTCATTAAATTCAGGGTCAGAAAAACGCTTGAAATTAAGAAAATTTTTTTTAAAACCTTGCAAAATCCAATGCATACAAATATTGAATTTTAAGTTCTGCTTTTAACTTTTTTTTTTTTTTTTTTTAAACCAGAGGCCAAAAAATAATTTGCACCTGTTTTGGGGGCGCCCGTGTGCAGCACTGAACATAGTGGTCACGTCACACTCCTCAGTAGCGGTTACTAGCTCGTATGAAAGTAGACACGTAATATCTTTGTACCAATGATACTGCGGAGAGGCTAGCATTCCCCTTTCCCCATCGCCCTGTTCACCAGCAGCTAAACACAGAATCACCATACTCTACACACAGAAACCCAACAGTGTCCTGACTAATCTTATAACAGACTTGCTGCGACAAACTAATTCGTTCGTTCATACGTCCGATTTCTCGATTTCACATTTCCACCGGCGGCGAATAGCCGAACGTACTCCGGTAACTCTAACACGGATGGGACTAAAGAGTCAAAACAATAGAGTCCAAATAGCGTGTAGCACCGTAGACAAAATGAATCGGCGTTAAGTCTGTATTCATTTGTAATTTCGGTCTTTTAAATGTAAATGTACGGTATAGCTTAACTGTAATCGTATTGCATTCGCGTATAATATCGGGAGTCGTTACTCAGACAGGATTCATGCAGGAGGAACTGCAGTGTACGTCCAACAATTAATGTAGAGACTGTTTAAAAATGCCAAGTAGACGATTTGTAATATCCAGCGAAGCAATCCTAGGCAATTCTTCAAATGTACAGTTATTGCAATTATGCCATTATTAATGAATCTATATAATTAAGTTAAGTACTGTTAATTAATTAGACGGTATTTTAAATAGAACCAGTAAACATTGGCCTGGAATATCACTGTACTGATTAGTGCGTCAACAGTCATCTCTGGTACAGTGTGTTATTCTGGGATACCATGAAGGTTTGGGAAGACTAAAGTCAGATAGGGCGTGGCATCTTATTCAAAAATTAAAAATAGAAATAATAAATTAAAATGTTGTCAAATGTAAGCCTAATATTATGACGCACGTTGCCGAACCAACACGACGAACACGCTTAGGCTTGATCACGCTCAAGTTTGTTTTTGCGTGAAGGTGACCAAAAAAAAAAAAAACGGCGTTCAGTGCTCGCGAATCGATTCGCCTGGTCGACTCACCTAAAAGAGTCGTTAAGAAAGAAACGAGTCCCGAACCACCCAGCTGTGCAAGGCGTACAGTTCTCCTCCACGAAGCAGCAGCCGAGCATCCGTAAACGTGTGCTTCGGTGTGAAGATAAAGTGTAAACAAACCTGGGCGGTGTCTTCGATGCTTATTAATGCGCTTTCGGAGATGAATGGGGGGGGGGGGGGGGGGGGGGGTGGGGGGGGGGGGGGAGGGGGAGAGGAGAGAGAGGAAAAAAAAAAAAAAATATTTTTTATTTTACCTAGGAAAAAAAAAAAACACCAAACACAATAAAAGAAGAGAAAAAAGGGAGGGTGGGGGGGGGGGGGGGGTGGTAGCACCATGCAACACTACCTAATAAATAGTTGGGGGTGGGGGGGGGGGGGGGGGGGGGGGGGGGGGGGGCCCGGGGTGCGTGTCGTGGTTTGTGTGTGTTTGGGGGGGGGGGGGGGGGGGGGGGGGGGGGGGGGGGTGTGTTTTGGGGGGGGGGGGGGGGGGCGGGGGGCCCGGGGTGGGGGGGGGGGGGGGGGGGGGGGGCGCCCCCCACGCGCGCGCGAACGCTAGGTAATCCTTGCGCCATTTAAGTCTATGTGAAATCGAGTTATTTAAATGTGGCTTTCCAGCCGTTCCTCATTGATCAAGGCTGTACCTCAGTGGATGCTGAGCTGGACGCTTCCACCAGCACGCGCTACTCCGGCATCTCGCGCTACTCCGGCATCTCGCGCCTCTCTCTCTCTCTCTCTCTCTATCTCTCTCTCTCTTTGCTGCAGCCTTCGTTAACCTCACATCCTCCGTTCATGCAGCATCCCTCTCTTTCGCCCCGTGTTTACACAACAGTAAGCGCTGTGGATTTAACCAGGACAACCCTCCCAAACACTCCCTCCCTGCCTGCCTGCCTCCCTGCCTGCCTCTCTCCCTGTCAACCTGGTCACGTGCACCAAGCGATGCGTTTTACTTACTTACACGCGCACACGCACAGCAGCGCGTGAAGAGGTTTTTGAGCGGCGCGTGACAACAACAACAAAAAAAATAGGCTACTACGACCTTGTGACGTCACTAATTAAACAAGCTATTAATTGCTCGGTTTGGGGTTGTTTTTTTTTTTCTTTAGATTTTTATTTTTTCCAACTTCTTGCAGGTCTCGTCTTAAACTGTAGGAATATTAATATCAAAACTCAATATTAATGTGTTTATTTCGCTGATTGTGTCCACTCATAAGCAAAACTTAGCTATTAATTGGATGAAGGTTTTAAGCCCCACCCACTTACCTCGCGTCATATCACACTGCATATCTCTGACAAGCCTGTTTATGTGTCGGTTTATGTGTCACTGTGATATACATGTCAGTTTCCTTTATAAACCTGTATATAAACCACCATCAGCTAGAGTAGAAACGTATCAAATCACACGGCATTTTAAAATGTTTTTTCTCAAAATTCCGATTTCTAGGTGATCGAGTATTCATGAAATTGAACATGTTTATTGCTGTCCTTAAATAGAAGGATATTGCAGAGGAATTTACAGTATCTCACAAAAGTGAGTACACCCCTCACATTTGCGTACATATTTGATTATATCTTTTCATGTGACAACACTGAAGAAATGACACTTTGCTACAATGTAAAGTAGTGAGTGTACAGCGTGTGTAACAGTGTAAATTTGCTGTCCCCTCAAAATAACTCAACATACAGCCATTAATGTCTAAACCACTGGCAACAAAAGTGAGTACACACCTAAGTGAAAATGTCCAAATTGGGCACAAAGCGTCAATATTTTGTGCGGCCACCATTATTTTCCAGCACTGCCTTAACCCTCTTGGGCATGGAGTTCACCAGAGCTTCACAGGTTGCCACTTCAGGCCTCTTCCACTCCTCTATGACGACATCACGGAGTTGAGACCATGTGCTCCTCCACCTTTCGTTTGAGGATGCCCTACAGATGCTCAATAGGGTTTAGTCCATAACTTTCACCCTCAGCTTCTTTAGCAAGGCAGTGGTCATCTTGGAGGTGTGTTTGGGGTCGTTATCATGCCGGAATACTGCCCTGCGGCCCAGTCTCCAAAGGGAATGGATCATGTTCTGCTTTCTTGTGCATCATCTTTAGAAGAGGCTTCCTTCTGTGACGACAGCCATGCAGACCAATTTGATGCAGTGTGCGGCGTATGGGCTGAGCACTGACAGGCTGACCCCCCACCCCTTCAAATACGGCAGCAATGCTCATACGTCTATTTTCCAAACACCACCTCTGGATATGATGCTGAACACGTACACTCAACTTCTTTGGTCGACCATGGCGAGGTCTGTTCTGAGTGGAACCTGTCCTGTTAAACCGCTGTATGGTCTTGGCCACCGTGCTGCAGCTCAGTGTCAGGGTCTTGACAATCTTTTTATAGCCTAGACCATCTTTATGTAGAGCAACAACTCTTTTTTTCAGATCCTCAGAGAGTTTTTTGCCATGAGGTGTCATGTTGAACTTCCAGTGACCAGTATGAGGGAGTGTGAGAGCAAATGACACCAAATTTAACACACCTGCTCCCCATTCACACCTGAGACCTTGTAACACTAACAAGTCACATGACACCGGGGAGGGAAATTGGCTAATTGGGCCCAATTTGGACATTTTCACTTAGGGGTGTACTCACTTTTGTTGCCAGCGGTTTACTGTATATACTGTACTTCATTCATGAGGGAGGACATCCGACACCAAAACCAATCATTACAAAGGAGGCGTATTTACTTACATGTCAGTTACATTGTCAGTCAATTCAGAAAGCCTCTAGCACTCAGAACACTGAAGGAATGGGATGTATTTCTTTATATTGTTGAGTTTTATCTAACTTCCACCAAAATCCCAAATCACGGTTTATTCATTCAAGAACCGTAAAAGAATCACATTGCTGGAGCATCCTCATCTCAAACCTGTTTTATTATTTCAGCTTTCCATATTCATATATGTACCTGTATTTCCACAAATTCTTAAAGGCGTCTGAGTTATAGTCATAAAAGTTCAAAAGCTCTAGCTCCAGCCAGGAAGCTAAGATGAGCTAGCCTGCGAGGATATTGTAGTATTGATATGTTCAAAATCACTAATAATGCAAGCTAGCAAGCTACCTTTCTCTAACTTGACAAGATTTCTGAGTTAATTCTGAGTGTTTTTTATGGCAATTCTGTTAATATTACATAATACTTACCACATGTGAGCGAACACGACAATCTTCTAGAGGATTTTAAAGTTCTATTCATAAATGTTTGTTGTCTTCATTGCTAATCCTAGCCTTAACTTACTGATTTCTGAAATAATTTTAGCTCATATGTATTAATGTTCATAATCTAATTGCTGTTTAAAATAGACCATAACCAGCTAGCTAACATAAGCTAACCATCCAGAATTACTCCAGATAGCACACACAATCCATTTTTTGACATTATATATAAAATCTAAAGGGAAAATTGCATTTATATATATTATATAATATATATATATTATATAATATATATATATATATTATATAATATATATATATGTGTGTGTGTGTCTGTGTGTGTGTGTATAAGAGAGAGAGTGAGTTGTAGACAAGTTTGAATAATAATTTAATTGCTGACTGTCCTCAGTTGCCATTAAAAACAACTTTCCAATTAGCAAATGGGAGGCTTATGATGCTGCTGAGGTGTAAATTGCAAAGGTCATGTCAAAATCCTGTATGTGTTCTATCTGGTTCTAAACAGATTTTCAAAGCTGTTTTCATGAATGTCTATGTCTCTTAGCCAGTAAGCTGAGCACATAACATAACCTGACAGGATTTTCAAAGTCATATTCACAAAACATAAAATTCACTACTTGTGCTAGCCAACAAGCTATGCTGAGCTAACCTGAGGGGATATCTGACAGGAGTTTTAATCATATATTCATAGATGTTTATAAAAATGAACTATAAGTGCTATCCAGCAAGCTAACATGAGGCAATCTGAATTTTTAGTCATATTCACAAATGTTTATAAAATTCAATACGAGAGCTTGCCAGTGAGGTAAAACGAGCATCCCTGACAGGATGTCTGACAGAATTATTAGTCCTACTCATGAATCTGTATAGAGTTAAACAAATATATATAAAACATGAGCTAAACTCAGAATTTCTAAGAACATTTGTGAAGTCATGTTTCAAAATTTGCTACTAGTGCTAGTCATCAAGCTAACCTGAGTTCACCTAACAAGATTTCTGAGAGGATTTAAAGTCCTATTCATAAATCATTATTGCTAATGCTAGCTGGCAAACATAAGTTAACCTATTTGGAGAATATGTGAGAAAACCTTGTCTCTCTGAGTACACATATTGTTAAATCTATTTTTTAGGGCAGAGTGCCTACTCATAACCAAATGAAGTGTATGTTTTGTGTACAATTCTGTCCTGGCCCCAGCAGGGACTGTGATGTGTGCCATAATTATCAGGAATTTTTACGGTATAATACGAGTGTAAAAGTGTAAAATAATTTTTTTCCTTTCCACAATGTCAGTAAAGTGTTAAAATGTAAAGCGTTATTCTGAGAAATGACAAATAAATCATTTGTATCAAGTGCAGTACATCAGCTGTCATTACTACAGTAATATCCTTTCCCTTTGCAATTCCATAGACTACACCAGAACTGACATTTCATTTAAACTAACATTTGTGGGCTTTCCTAATGAACGCAATTCAAATAGTTAAAGTAACAATCAAATCGAATGTAGTTACATGTATGAAAGCTTAAATATTAATGCACTATAATAACGTTACAAAACAAAACAACAGATTTAAACAAATAAGAGGATTTAATAAATCTTTTCACCACTCATAGAAATCATGTTTTAAAAACTGGCGGTAAAGCAGGACCCCAACCCAGTATTATGCTACAGCTACAGTGTGTTCATAATAAATTGTTGAGCTCTGCTACCTTTTCAGAGTCTTTAAATATTTTTAATAAAAATATTTCAGTATTACCTTCTTTTTCAACTGTCATGCCAGTGACTATACAAAAAAGGAGAAAGGGAACACACCAAATTCTGCTAAATATTTTAAGGGAATGGTGACTGCATGAACTTGTACACGTTTTTGTTTACATAATAATAAAATTAAGGGAAAACGTCATGGGGATGACATAAGAAAGCAACCATTCAGTGTTTTATGAGGGGCAAAAGCTTTAAAAAAAAATAAATAATAATAATGCACATTTCAGACTTGCTCTGTCATTCATAAATGCACAAGGGATAAGGGTACCAACAAACGTCCAAACCATCTTAGGCCAGTGTTGGATTAGGTGTGTTAGCACAGGGAAATCACCAAACCGTAACTTTGGTCCATGAGTCCGTTCATTTACATGGTATCACACTTCAGTCACACTTTCAACAGCACTGATGGGACACATCTGTAGTCCTAAAATAGCAGGGAAAACACAACTTCCCTGTGTGCTGCCATTCTCCAGGACTAGAATGCTTCACCTTGGGACTATGCTTATTCATTTCAAAAGCATCAGCAATGCGAATACAGGGAGACACCATGTAGCACGAGCAGCTTATTGACACGGACGTGTAATGTTTTTCATTCAGTAGTGCAAGACACCAACCTGAAGTGTTGTATTGATGCTTAAGGGCGCTTTCACACTTGGCGTTTTGTCACCAGACTGGGAGAACTTTTGTGCTGATTATCTGAATGATCATTTTCTACTCCGCATGTCCTAACACTAACCAGACTGATTTTTCCCCCCAACCAGCACGTTGTTCTTCATGCTTATTTGTCTCACGTGCAAGCTGAATAAATGGGAGGGGAAAAAAAAACAAACACGTTTGACATCACTCTGCGCTGTGAAATTTGGAAGCTCCACTGTGAGGAAAAAAAAGTGCCTTTGGCAGTGCTTTTTAAAAAAGTGTTCTGTTGTTTGGTGGGGAGGGGGGTGGTAATGGCAAGTGTGAAAGCAGCCTTAGAGAACTTTTGGGTACCTGTCAAGGAAAAGTGGCATTGGGAGACCAAAACCAATGTTCGACATGGTGTACTCAAGTGTAAAAATAACATCATCAGCAAACACATGTTAATAGCAAGCTAGAAAACAATCTCCTGTCCCAGCTTCAGTTGAGCTTTTGGTTAACATCGATCATCATCGTTTTGGGTTGTTTTTATTAGCACAGACAGAACGTTTTTGGTAGACTAACATTAGAGAAGACACGGTCTGAACAATCCGAGTGTGAAGAACTCGATGACCAAAGATTTCTTTTATAGACAGGAGACAAATTAAAGGTTAAAAAAACTAAAAAAAACTAAAATAAAAAAAACCTGTTGGGCCACCACAAGCCACCAAAGCTTTAATGTGGTTTAGCATAGATTCAACAGGAACACCGTTCTTCCAAAAAAAAACATCCCCTCAGTTGGTGTTTTGATTATGATGATGGAGAGCTCGTTGTTCCAAAGTCTCAGACTTACAATCTTGTGATTGTGAAGGATGTAGTATATGATTTACATCATTTTCAGCCTCATTAGACCATTCAGTGAGCCCTTGTGGTCAGTGTATGGGGGCGACATTATCCTGGAAGAGAGCACTCCCATTAAGATAGAAATGTTTAGGATAAAAGTGATCTGTAAAAAAAAAAAAACTTTAAAAACCTCTGTATTTGCAGTATTCACGCTCAAGGGACGAGTTGAGCCAAATCATGCCAGCAAAATAAATAAATGCCCTCCAAAGTTTAACAGTCAGCCTCCCCCTCAATTTCTCACCCATCTATTCTTTGTGTTATATCACAGTACGTTTGATTTAACATGAATCACTGAGTGGTTTGACCATAGCTGTGCCTCAGATTGCATATCATGACCTAATACACAAAGGTCGAATCAGCGGTTTTTAAAAACACTTTCTGTAATATTCGGTGAAGTTCTCGCAAGATTTTGACATCGGTAGGTAAAATATTAATAAAACAGAAAGGCCCTTCTGTTTTATTTCCATGGCGTATGATGGGGGAAACGCCTCAATCGCGCCACAATTTATTTGGGAAAACGTTCCAATTTATCCAAAACGTTCCAATTATCCATTTATTTGGGAAAACCAAATTATCCAGGTTTTCTTTTAACTCCAAGACATATGTTCGTATCGTTCCTTGGTGAGCCTTGAATTGTTGTCTAGAATAGTACACAAGGACGTGATTTGAGACACGGCTCATGTCAGATAGCAGTGTGGGGACGAGGGACGTTGGACACTTGTTTTCTGTGCTCATACTATCATTACAGTGTTGTTATACTGAAGAATTACGTTGTAGAAATGGAAGATAATACATACCATAAGGTTTGTAAGGTTTTAAGGTTCATTGTAAATAAAAATGATTTGTTTAATAAAATTGTCTTAGCTTTTTTTCCTGGGATTTAACAGTAAAAAAAAAACCAAAAACACACACACAAAAAAAACCCCACAAACAGCAGCACTCCAAATATCCTAGAGTTAAATCAGATAAAAGTATATCATTACTAAACTAAAAGTCAAAGCTTGATGACCTTCCAAAGAAAAAAGCAAAGATGAGAAAAGCAACGCTAAACAGTTATGGATACCAGCGATGGCCCAAGGAATCACTGAGAGGTAGTTAAAGGTCAATGACTTCCCTTAGTCTCTCCACACAGCAAACCGAGAACAACGGAACAGACAGCCGCCTGGACGAAGAACGCTTGAGCGCTGCAGGGTTGGCCATGGATGAGCGTCGCAGGCTCGCTAAAGATGTTTTGCTACAGAGAGCTACCTAACGTCGACAGGGAAAAAGCACCATTAGAACAACAAGGACGCGGCTCCAGAGTCATTTCTTTTCGAAGAAGACGTCAAATCAAACCGAGCCCTTTAGAGCACCATTGTACAAAAGTCACAGTACGAATCAATAAATAAATAAAAAATGTTGTTGTTTTTAATCTCTCAAACATCCAGGAAGTGTCCTGGGGAACTGACTAGGAAATCTCAAATCTCACCAGGAATATTCCTTTGCTTGATCAGGCTTGCAAGCTTGACTATGCTGAGATGAATATCATCTATCCCGCCGGAGCCGTCAGTGCCAGGAGAACTTTCGAAACAAGCACAAAACTTAAAGCACTCTTCAGAATTTCCCGAGATAAATCACTGGCTAGCGAATCTGTACTGCGTGTGTGTGATTACTAGGACAATACGTCCTCGCGTCCCGAAATAAGAATTTCGGTACTTGAAATACTTGAAACTCAGTTATGATGGAAGTCTAACGAAGGGCAGTTGTTGAAGGCATCAATAAACAATCGTGTGATTGGTCAGAAGGTGTTGATGAAATATTTTTTTTTTTTATAACAGCAGCTCCGACAGTAGTAAATATGAACTTAAATATTGCCTCAGTTTCCACCTGATTATTTATAGACTTAACATCCTCTCATGTCTGTCTCATCATTTTAATGACTTATTTGTTGAGACTAAACGTAGTTGTTTTAAAGGTCACATTATATAATCATATAGTCGACAGGTTTTCTGTTCTTTTCTTTCTCTCAATACAGGGAATCGTGTCGAAAAATTTGGCCTGTGTGAATCACACATACGCAACAGATTTCTTTATATAGAGATTAGGTTGGAAAACATCAGAGTAGTCCTTTAAAATAGGTTTACTACCTGGAGTTTCGGCAACGTTTACACATCAACACAAACCCCCTGCATTGATAAGGTTCTGACATAGGATGATCGTATTGACTTTAGACACTTAACAATAGACCAGTGAATTGTAACGACTTTCAGATCTCCCCAGTTTGATCACAGACTTTCACCGAGCGTCGTGCACTAGCTCGTTATGACAGGGTTGCACTCCTGGCATTTATCGCAGCAGTCCTCGTCCTGCGGGACGAGCAGCTGGCACAATGCGGCACGCGCACAGAGCAGCGGCTCCCGCTGCGAGTTCGCCTCAAAGCTCTGGTAGCCCTGACACACGTTCAGCTCCTCCAGGTCGAGAAGCAGGGTCGCTACTTGGCTGACGGACGTAAGGCGGGCCGGATGGCGTTCGTACAAGGCGTGCGTTGGGAGCAGCGGCTGGTTCTGCACGCTGATCTGGTAGAGGAAGCCCGGCTCGATCTGCAGCACCGTGTCAGCCATGGGCGAGAGCTTGGAACACTGGAAGAGCTGCAGGATCGGCCCATTAGCCATCACCCCCACCCAGTGAGCAGGGAGAATGGTGCGGCGTAGAGAAGTCAGCAGCTCCAGCAGTCCCGAGTCCCGGACCGAGGAACTCTCAGTAGAGTCCGGAAGGCTGTAGATCTGTGTGAACAAAACGTTGGGAATGAGTTGGTCATGCAGTGTATTTTTGTCGATGTGTATCCGAGGTCATGGTGCGAAAACAAAATAACAAAATTAAAATACATGGGCTGTGGGCATATTGCATAGAACCTGTAGAAGCTTTCAAAAGCCAACGTTGTTTCACATCTTAGTAAATCATACTCCATGTATTTAGGTTTACTTCGCAATAATTCTTCCATTTAACGGTTTGTTAAGCATATTATTCTTCACCAAGCCGACGGAAATTTAATTGGGTCCTGTCTCGATCAGTTTATCTCAATTAGGTTGAATAAATTCAGATACAGTAGTCAGATTATTATTATTATTATTATTCATTATAAGGCTGAATGTTATCATAGCTATTGGCTAGTCCAAGCCTAGTGTACATACCGTAATACCAATAGAGTTAAGAAATAACCGCAGTTTGGAAGAAAGATGGTACGAGAAACTCCAGCTAACTTCCTATAAATTCCCATCTCTCCCTCTTGGAGGCATGTACTTGCACACTGGGTGTAGATACCGTGTATGGAATCCTAATGAAAGATTAGCGAGCTGTGCCTCACCTCAGGCGATGCATCCAGAGTCCCCGGTTCACCCTGGCGCTCTGGTTCGTGGCTGGGAAGAGCTGGAAGGATATGTGGGATGGTTGTATCCACCTCGACTAGCTCCAATCCATGATTCCTCAGAAAATCACTGAGCTGCAGGGACGTGCCGTTGCTGGTCAGGACCTCCGAGTGTTGCTGAGGGGCAGCTTTGCCCGGCACATCTTCCAGCATCAGGGGCACGTGTGTGCCTGGCACAGCACTCAGCTGAAGTGGAACACCGTTAGGCAGGACTGAGCTCAGCAGCTGAGTACCATCAGGAAGCCCTGGTAAGGTGTACACCAATTGCTACAGAGAGACAGACAAATTTTATGAAGCTACACAAAATAACCGTAGGCTTGAATTGGGAGGGAGTTCAAAATAATTTCAGACTTTAGCCTCTTCGGTGTAGACGCCCCTTTTTGCCTTGAATTTCCATAAACGTATTCATGGCGTTTTCTCGAGCGATTTCATGAGGAATTTCCCCGAGATGCTTTTTAAACAGTATTAAGAGAGTTCACACCGACGCCAGACACTTATTGGCTTGTTTTCGGAATATTTCGTTCCGAGTCGTCCGTTTTAAAAAAAAATTTGTTTTTGGTAAATAAAATGTTTGATTACTAACGACAGAAATGACTGTTTGCACAATTATATTTTAATCTACGACATTGATTTCAAACATTTAATCATACAGATGTTTCTGTAGATTCAGTCGAGCGTCCACAAACTTTTGACCGGCATTGTATGTAAAATAGGTGATTCCCCAACTCGTAGCTGTTTATATATATATATATATATATATATAAAAAACAAAGCATATGGCATACAGTTTGAAACCTTTGTTCAGTTTGCTACAAGTGGCTTTGCAAATATCCTTGCATATAAGATGAATGTCACGGAGGTTCATCTTTGAGAGCTCTTACGTCGACCGTAAAAGACTCCTATTTTAATCCTTTTCAATATTTTTTTTTTTTAGTGAAAGAACCGGAAACGCGGGAGGTGTCAGTTCTACGAAGAACATATATTCGGAGTACCCCCGGAGTACCAGACTGATCGCGAGGAAGGGTACTTACTGGGACCTGAGGAAGCTCAGTGTATTCCACCTCCAATGGCTGATGTCCACTGCTCCTGAGAACGTCAAGCTCAGCACCATTCTAAACCGGAAACACAGAGACAAAATAGTTTACGGAGAGGCGTTAGAGTTGGGCTACGTCATGATATAATACTATCACGGAATGAATTGGGTCATAAGGTACCTTCCTAAACACATCAATGGTATCATCAAGACTTCGACTACGTCAAATGAATCAGCAGAACAAACTGACTGGGTGTTACTTTTCACAAACCATTTTGTTTAAAGACAATTCTTTGTCATATTTGCCTCATTGGAAATTTTATATCGGGTGCTAATATATCGTGTTTGTATATTAACCTCGATAACCGCAGCCATGCTAAAATACGGCATTGTGATATAATATTTTTGCCACATCAGCCACCCTCTAACTCTAACATCAATAAAACAACATTACTATATGATAGTATTTGCTATACGTTTATTAACTGGTTCTAAAGAAGACTTCGTCCAGGAGACAGGAAGCTTTCGCTTTTACATGCAGGTCAGGTGATTCACATCCCAGGCTTCCTGTACTGATGGAACGTTGCGTGCAGAACTCATTTCAAGTTCATAACATAAGACGACGGAGAAGGAGCTTCGGGTGTGCTGGGGGGCCATCATTCATAGAGCGGCAGATGGCATGATATGATATAACGGCGGATATGTGCAGAAATTTGTCAGTAGTGAGTTGGGAGTGTAGCCTAGCCTAATAGTATGCTGCCATCTACTGGACATATGGTGAACTCCAAAAGTGAACAAGTTGAACGTTATGGTTAAATTACAAAAAAGATTCACATGAAACTGGCCAGGATTATAGATTTGAATACTGCTTTTTGCGAATGCGTAATACATATTCAAATATGTTCTGTGAAAAACGGCAGGCTATGTGAAGCAACCTACAAAACCCGCGCGGCGGTAAATACGAACGGCCCACTGCGAGACCGTAACTGCTGAGCCCTGCTCTGAATCGGTCAGCAGGTGTGTCTAACCTGAATGTAGTTGTTTGAGAAGAGCTCTTCAGACTCGTAAAAACCACTGCTGCCATCATCACACACCACAAATGGGTCCTGTCAGAGCAGGAGCAAGCGTGAGCAAAAGCAGTTCATCATCTAAGCCAGTGGTTCCAAACGGGTGGAATGAACTTTATCCGTTTGCGCAACTTTTCACGGCACACTTTCATCGGTTATAGCTTCACCGTTAGCTACCGACACACAGGTCGAATGTGCAAGTGACATGAGCTTGGAACCTTTTCTCACGGTGACCATGAGACAGAAACGTTACAGGAACACGGATTAAACACGCTTTCTTCTCACAGACGGGCACGGTGTGCGGCGTTGTGCGAGTTAATTACAAACACCAATACGATGTCCGAGGGTCGGAAACAAAATGTGCGCCTAGCTTTCCTACTAGTTCAGAACACAACACTGAGACTTAATAAGTAGCGATCTGTAAATGAAGCTTAACGCAAGTTGTTGTTTTTTTTAAATATTATGCAAGGGATAAAACACACGGTTGTTATAGGAAAATAATCAAGAAGGTGGTGTGATATTTCCACGTTACCAACAAGAAGCTCGTTATTTTCCAAGAACACCATGTCCTAAAGTGTCGTATTCCTCTTATACCACAGCAGCTTGGTATCACTTACCAGTTATTTATTTATTTGTTTACTTTTTATCCATTTCTAGGTTTTCTGAATGTTGTGGAACGTCCATGAAAAACGTCACGCATGTATTTTCACGTAAGATCTAAGTTTTAGCAGTATTATAAACAGTCATGCCCTCACCAGCCTCACAGCCAGCTCCATCAAACCCCTTCAGATGATTCAGAATGCAGCGGCACGCCTCATCTTCAACCAGCCAAAGAGAACCCACATCACACCCCTCTTCATCTCCCTCCACTGGCTTCCTGTAGACGCCCGGATTCAAGGCCTTGATGCTCACGTACAAGACCTTGTCTGGAACAGCACCCTCCTACCTCAACTCTCTCCTGAAGGCCTACATTCTCTCACGCAATCTGCGATCGGTTGACGACCGACGTTTAGTAGTGCCTACTCAGCGTGGCTCAAGGTCTCTTTTCAGAACCTTCACACTAACTCTCCATCAGCGGTGGGATGAACTTCCAACCTCAATCCGAACCGCAGAATCTCTCACCATCTTCAAGAAAAAGCTAAAGACCCACCTCTTCCATGAGCACATAACTAACCCCTAAACAAATTTATTTATTTATTTTTATTTTATTTTTTTTTAACACCTCACTCTGGCTCTTACGCCTCTACTCCGCACATCTTGCTTCTTCTAGAACTCAACTGAAGATCGATGGTAGCACTACTTGTATTGTTCTGTGCTTTTTATATCGCTTTGCTTGGATTTCCACATTTCTAAGTCGCTTTAGATAAAAGCGTTCGCTAAACGAATAAATGTAAACGTAAATGTGACAAATAAAGACTCATTATCATTAGGATATTAGAACGAATGCATTAATGTAAACCCTGCAGCACTGGCAGAGCTGCTGTTACAGAAAATGAGAATTCAACACCACTGTGGAATAATATGCTTTAAAGGTTGCGCGGGCGTATTCTGATTTGGAAACATCACCGTATTATTGCTGCCTCTAGTCAAGTTAAAGAAAGCAGTGTTGCGATGTTTTGGATTTATTCGTGTACTGTTTTAAGAACGTTTGCTTCGTAATTCTGTGTCATGTCCCAGCGTTTTGTGATAAATTAAAGGACAAATGCGGGTTCTGAGGCAAGACCAGTTGAGAACCACTGATTTACGCCTTTAGTAGCCAGTGAAAGAAAGAGAAAGTGCAACGACAATCCCATCGGCCATTTTCCCATGATCCTTCTACAGAGTCAAATACAGAATCAAACAGAAACCTCCGTGCCACAAATTATAACTGCTCCCAGGTCAACTGGTCTCCCACGTTTTGCTCACCTGCTCCAGATCGCCAGGTCCTCCGTCCTCGATCTCTGGATCCGACACCTTATCCTCTTCCTCATACTTCACACGTTTAAGACGCCGCACATATTTCCTCGGCCTGCCCTTTCGTCCTTTCCTGACCGAACGCCTGCCTCCTCCGTGTTTGCCCTCGTCATCGTTTTCATCGTCCGTACAGTACGTGTTGCTTCTCGAGCGACGCTTCATTTTACGCCTCCCCCAGCGTCTGCCGTGCTTCCGGGGCTCGGCTCACCTTGTCCCGTGTCCGCCAAACCGACAGATCTGGCGTATTTAAGTGACCCTGTCTGAGAACGAAATACAGACGTGCCCTCGAGATGGAGATCAGGAGATCAGACGTTCCAGAGCTAAACAATTCGGCTTTGTAAGTAATAGATCAATAGAAACGGACACAGGAACACGCTATCGTTTTACTCAGCATGACTAAATTCATGACTATATAAATCTTCATAAAATAAACGCAACACTTAGGTCCTGAACGGACGCAGCCGGTTATAATTCTAAAACAGCGTTTACCTGAAGGCGGGACCGAACCTGACACTGACGAAACCGACATTTCTGCCTCAGCTTGTTCGGGCCACCGTATCTGGTCTTGTCCAGGCAAAAATCGCATTTTCCGCAGTTCTCGGTACGAAGGCAAGCTTTACACTGACCACACATTCGCCGTTTGCGTTTCCTTGGACCGTGCTAACCGTAAAAGAAGAATGGAGAGAGAGAGGAAGGGGACAACATAATAGACTGTGAAAAAAAAATACTACTAAAGGGCACGAACTACGAAAGGTGGCGGTAGTGTAACAAAAGACTCACATCATCCTCATCATCGGGTCCAGCATCGGGCCCGTCCTCGTCGTCGTCACTGTCCTGCTGCACTTCCTAAATTAACATATTGCCTTTTATTATGCATTTTTCAGTAGTATGATGCAACAATTACAGTACCACAGTCTCTTGTTATCCTATCAGTGCAAGCCTTATATTAAAGTACTTAATATCAGCTTGTGTCTGTTTAACTGGGTCTAACGCAACAACAACAAAATCTCACCGTCTTAATCACTTCCTTTTCTTTTTCCTGTTGAGCCATCAATCTGAGAGACCGCTGCAAGTCAGACAAAACATTAATAACCCACCAGCAAAAGCGAACCTCAATAAGCCACAATAAGACTTAACTCGGTGTGAAACTGGAGCTGACGCTTTGCTCTTGTACTCACAGAAGGATGGCGTCTCTTCCCTAACTGAGGTATCTTCTTTTTCTGGAAAAGTAAAAACAAAGAAAAACAATCTCTCTCGTTTCTCAGATTCCCATGGCAACAACCAGATCTTTGCATTTCTTTATTTTTATAACACCAGAAACAACAAGAGGCCCTTCAAACACTGAAAAAACTGGATTTAACTCAAAAAATCTGAGGAAACTAGTCACCTCAAAACTTTGAAGTTGATGAATCAATTTCTTTACGCCAAATACACTTAAATAGAACAAGTTTGAGTTCTAATTTTTGGTTCCATTTAAGTGTATTTGGCTTAAAGAAGCGCATTCATCAACTTCAAAGTTTTGAGGTGACTAGTTTCCTCAGATTTTTTGAGTTAAACGAACTATCCGTTTTTACAGTGAAGTATACTTACAAGGGAACTGTCATTTTTGGTGTTTCCCAGAATCCACCTATCTTGTCCCACCTTGAGAGAAAAAACAGATCATACTTAACAAAAACAAAACATTAAAACATCCAAAACAAGGACAGACACACTCCTCAACACAAAGCATTTTTTTTTTGGGGGGGGAAGTCCAAAATTCCCCTTTATTGTCTATGGTCCTGGAATAACGGCATTTTCTGGCTAAAATTCCTGCAACGTGATGGGTGTATGCCAGGTCCGCTCCTCAAGACGTACGAGAGGATACGTGATACAAGCACGTGCTGGGACACCCGGGTTTTATTTCCCCATTCGTTCTCCGTGTCGAAAACGCGTGTCAGGAACAGCACACCTGTCCTGATGCGGCCGCACGCCTTGAATGGCGCATGGCAGAGGGAACGCAGGTCTTAGAAGCTCTGCGAAAATGTACGAGACCAAACAATTTTACAAAAGAGTGGAACGAAAATAACTGATCTGATGAGTTCCGAACAATGCACAGGTCTACATTATTAATCATCACAGATTTATCAAACAGACATTTCGGACAGTCCTATTCTGCATGTCTATGGACTACTACACCGTGCCAGGCCCCTCACTAGACCCAAGGGACAAAGGACATCTTCCCATGTGGCTGTTGCTTCTAATTTGCATACATTTGAATCCACAACACGAGTCAAGTTCTGCCCCGCTCTCAACAGAACAATCCCACAACAAGACCAGAAAATCCACATAGACAGAAAATGAAAGTTTGAGCAAACGTATAAAAACATTTACCTTCCTGAAGACAATATGAGGATGTTGATTTCTTCTTGCTGGGAAAAAAAATGGGTTTATTCACTCTTATGTATTGAAATCATGAAAAGTTAAAAAAAACAAACAAACCCCCGCCCCAGAAAATATTCACACACGTCTGCATTTGGGACACAGCAGATGCTTCCCACTACCCATCCCAGTGTATTTACAGCCACAGTTGGCACAGCCTCTGTAATAAAGAAAAAAAAGAAGAAAAAAAGAAGATATAATCAAGTTTCAGGCAAAGAAAAAACAAACATTTACTACAACACTTTGCTAAAGCAAACAGGTCTGCTGATCCTATCGAAAGGGTTTCCGAAAATAAAACTGCATCTTACTGACCTTATCCTCTACTGAACTGTTCACCACCCCTTCCCCTTCTTCCTCCTCTACATCCATCCATCCATCCTTTCTCCACTTCCTGCCTACTTCTCTTGCTTCCCTCCATCCATCCATGTCTATTGCTCTGCTCACTATCCGTCCATTTCTCTGTCCTCCTCCTTTGGAGCCCGGTTCACCTTCCCTCCCTCCCACTTCCCGACTCGATCAGTCTGCTCAGCGTCCTTCCTTTCACCCATTTTCCCCCTCATCAGCCTACTCACCATCCCTCTATCTATCCTCCTCTTTAGCCTGCTTACCATCCTTTCATCTTTCCTCCCGTATTGCCTCGATCGGCATCCGCCGATCCCTCCCTCCGTCCTTGTCTACCCTACTGCTTATTATCATAGTTCTGAATCGGAATGTTCCTGACACTAAAGTATGTAGCCATGTTAGCATGTAGCCCCGAGCGACGAATAACAGTTTATTAATAATTATAATAATAAATAATAATTGATAAACGACACTTCAATGTTTGAAAACGTTGAAACGTTCTGAACGGTTTCGCTTCGGCTCCACTTACGGAGCTCCTGAGTTATTATTATTAGTAGTAATAGTAGGAGTATATAATTAAATAATTGCGACATAAAGGCAAATTCTTGGATTTTCTTTCAATCTCTTACAGCATTAATCCCTTGCAAATGCTACGAGTCAACAAATAGCAGCAAACCTAAAGTCTTGAGAAGGTACACACTAGCTCTTTGGGAATTTCTACCGAACATCGGCATCATGTTGGCATTTGTCATGGTGAGCAAAGCGTGCTGCAGTTTATACTCACTCGAGAGGAGGGAGGCCATGATCCCGCATTCCTCCTTCAGGGTCCAGAGCCAGCTGTGTCTGAGGGTGTGGAAGGAGGTACGGGGAGTCTTTCGCGGCGCTCTGGCCATTGGGGTAAGTAGGGAAGTCACTCTCAGGGGTTTTGGTGGGGCTGACAGGGGCCAGAGAGGACTGGAGCCAGGACTGAGATTCCGAGTTGGTTTGAACTGAGAGATCATCCAGTTTGAGCGAGGGCGAAGGGCTAGGCTGCTGGAGAATGGTGGGGGAGACGCGAGTCAGCTCTGGAGGGCTTCTGTACGAGGTCTTTAGAGTTGGAGAGGTGGACGGAGTTATAGGGATGAGCTGGGGTCTCTGAGGACTGAGAGGCCCGTTCTGAGGAGGCGTGGTTAGGTTTTCCAAGGTGCGAGCCTTGTCCAGGTCTGGAGTAGTGGCTCTGGAGGAAGAAAGACTGGAGCGCCTGGTTTCTTCTTTCACACGAACTTTTCGGCGCTGGAGAAACCACAGACAGTAAAAAGCAGACAATGGCACAGGGTCTAGAGTGGGCCCAAACCAGGACCAAATACATATGCATTAACACAAAGACGCATTCACTACATTCTCTTTGTCTTAGTCTTATCTTAAATCTCTCTACAGAATCCTCTTTAAGTCGTGGAAATATCTTCAAGAAGAACTAGAAAGGTTCCTGGATGAGTTCCTGTTTTCCTTTCTGCTGTAACGCAGGGGCCGTGAAATAACGGAGTGACGCAAACTGCATGATTAAAAAAAAATGCACCATATATACTTTTTTTTTTAAAGAAATGTATACTCTTTACCTTTCTTGGGATAATAGCATCCACAAACTTTCCTTCTTTATAGTCAAAGAGAGCCAGGTCAGCTTTGAGATGTTTGGCAAGTTGGACTTTACTCCTAAAGCGGATACCTTTGGGACTGCAAAGGAACGAGAGACAAGAAGTTTTCTTGAAGAAGTCACTCTAAAACGTAAGACGCATCATCTGAATCCTATCTGTTGGGAGGAGAATAACTACGTCACTTTGCCGGTATTCTATTTTACTTCATGTTTAGACTGATTTTAAAATAGTGTTGTTGTTATATATATATATATATATATATATATATACACATATACATATACATATATATATACACACACACACAGTATTTCTTTAGTACTTTTTCCCCCTTAGCTGAAGTCCTGATCCTAATCGTTTCCCCTTATTTACAGAAATAATTCTGTCTGTAAGTACGTCATTTCAAATGAAAAAACACGGAATGCTGAAATCTTTCATCGTAATTCACTTTCCAAGTTACAACGTTTAGATCTTAAGCAATGACACATCGAAGTTTAACGCTTAATGTTGAGGAATGTCTGCGAAATAGCTTAGTTCCTGTTATCACTCACGTTATGGCAGCTATAATCAGTCGTTCCCTCACCAGCCTCTCCTTTGTTCTCTCTCTTAAAGGTAATAAGACCAAAAAAAATGCAGCTTGTTGGGCCACAAAGCGTAAACTCCTCCGTCCTGAAGACGCTTCGTCTCTGACTGTTACAAAACATCGACACTGGCGACTCCTTCCACGTCAAAAGGAGTTTTTTTGTTCGTTAACGTTTGCGTCGAGCTTAGCTCCTATGGAGCGTCCACCGTACAAGTCCCTGTGACATGAGCTGTTACTGTAGAAAAGACGAAGACAACTCGACCTCCGATTTGACAGTCGCATTCGTTCCAGAGCTGCTGTTTTAAGAATATTAATTAAGAGACACCTACTGACCAAAGAGATTTGGGAACTCAACAGTGCTGTGGTACAAGATATTGTATGCTAACTACTAGTTAATAACAAAGAGGTGCATTCTAATTAGGCTAAATATTTAATTTAAAAGAAAGTTGAAGCTCTTTGTTAATATTAGAAGCTGCAGCAGGGGCTAATAGGAGGAAACGGTGTGTATATGATACGCATGCTGTCTTCAGTCCGTACAGGATTTCGCAGAGTTTTCCGTGATTGGTGCAGCGGAAAATACTCGATTTCGCTGCGGGGTTTTTTCCTCAAAATTTGCACTCTACCTCATGTAGTACGTGGCGCTTTTTCCCGCACGCCAGAAGATTACTTTTCGTTTCCAGCCACTTCCCAGGTCAGGACAGTCCACCCAGACGCTGTTCGAAGACACCGACGGCCTCCCTCGTCTCCTCCTGTCACGAGTAAACGGTGGGAGCTGACATTATGCTTTGCATGACCTTTAGTGTGTACTCAGCTATTTATGATATCAATAACATATATATTTTTTTAAAAACACACACACAAAGAACAGGTAAAAAAAAAAAAAAAGGTCATACGAGGTATTATTGCCCCTTCTGCTTCTTCGCTTGCTGCTCCTGTCAATCTCCACACCTTCATCGCCCTCGTCGTCACAGTCCTCCAACGGCTCCAGCCAATCCGGAGGCGGCTCCGTCTCGTCCTCGCCCGGATCCATGACCGTAGGGACGGATGGATCGTCCTTCCCGACCGGGAGCGTATCGTTTACTAAAGTGGGTCCTATCTCATCCTGCCCTTTCTCCGACTGTTCCCTCAACTCTTCCGTCACACCTTCCATTAATCTTACGCTCTCACGCCGACGGATCTCGGCTCATAGCAGGAAGACTGAATGCCAGACGGAGTCACATCGTTTTACCTTGTGACGGCTTCAGACCACAAGATACGTAGATGCAGGCTGCATTTTGAATTCCTGCATGGGGGGGGGGGGGGGGGTGGATGAAGCAATTTAAGTACATCAATAATCTATTTTTATATCAAAGTGCACTCTATTCCTTCACTATATTCAAACCATAATATTATGCTAGTTGACTTGGCAGACCCTGATGATGAATTAATGCACGTCTATGGAATGATGCTTAATTATTAACTAAATTGCCCAGTTCAGAGGATTTCTGCTAGGATTCTGAGGCCTCTTTTCCTTCCTCTGTATCGGTGAAGTAGAAACAGCAGAACCTACTGAAGCTGCCACATTTTCTTTATCTAGCATGGATTTTTATTTTATTGTTGACGAAATGAATCAGATGTGAGGAAATGTGCCTAAAACCCCTTCAACCTATTAAAAGAAAAAAAAGAAAAAACTATGTTACCAATAGCTGTTCACTGGCATTCTTAATCAGCTGGCAAAGCAAGCCTAATTAATAGCTAGGCCTAACATTTACATCTAGGCTAGAAAGTCAGCAGCAATAAAAAGAAAGCCCTCATTCTAAAGAGGTCCCTTTGCACGGCCTGAGGCTAGCACAACACGCTCGACTGCAATGTGACGGAGAATATTTAGAGAAGCGAGGGGGAGGAGGGGAAAGAAAAAAAAAACACACCAAAAAAAAAAAAAAAAAAGCGGTTGCCACGGCGACGGTATCCCAGTGAGCCGAGCAGAGACGTGCAGAGAGGCCAATAAAAGCGGCCAACATCTCGATATCTGCAACGGAGCCGCAGCGCCATTACTATGGCAAATGTAAAAAAAGCCAGCCATGACAAACACACACTACATGCCCAGGGTTTATTAAAGCAATCTGTTAAATATAGATTCAAGATTAGACAAATCTATTCCTCTTGTTATGAGGAAACAATTAGCTTCGTTCACATAAAACCCTAGCCTAATCAGTAGATGATTAAGGACACAGCCAGATTTCAGAATCATCCAATGAGGACTGACGTACAAAATTAGCATCATGACATCGACTGTATCTGAGAGTGGGCCTGAGACCGTACTGCCCCAAATATGTGCATTAAGCCCGTACAGCCATAAAAAAGGGCCAAATTTGACAAATATTACAGCAAACACTATTTAAGAATCCACGTATACAGGTTAACAGCAGATTATCCAACGTATAATACTTACATGCTACAAGCTATTTACTCTCTATACATGCAACCCAATTTACATTTACAACAGCAATTATAACAATTGCCTGTCTTTGCACTAATATGACTTTTATCTGCGTTAACAGCGTTACTACGGTTCAATTCACAACGGGACCTGCTGGAGGTTTAATCGAACGACTGACACATAACACAGGACCTGAACGTATTTCATTTCATCTCCTTTGCACCGTTATACCTTCTGCACGGCTTAACTAATTTATACATATGGATCAAATAATATAATACTCCAGATTATACACCAGATCAGTACAGCATATATTATTCTTATCATTATGGTCTAGTTTTTTTAGGAATAAATATAGCGAACGCATTATCACGAAACCTACGTGTGCAGTACGTACCTTAGGAAGTATTATTATTATTATAATTGTTATTATTAACCAAACATCAACAGTGGATGGTCTTATTGTGTTTAATTTGTTCTATTTTGAATCATATGCTCTGGTGTTGCTTGCGTTTTGTATATTCTGCACATTGCGTGTTTAGCGATTTACCCAAATTTCGCCACAAGCAATTCAACGTAGATATGGTCTATATGATCTCAATCACAAGGCCGTGCCATATGCCATATCCTTGCTTTATGAAAATAAGGACTGCACAATATATTGTTTGGAGACCTTTGATGTTATAGTATTATTGATCAATACAGTAGTGAGAACACAGCACAGGCTACAATACGCAAAATGATATGTAAACTGTGCTGACCAATCGCAGAGCTCCTGCTGAGATTCTGTCGAGGTTTTCGCACATTTAACATTCACAAAGCGATAATTAACGCCGTAACGATCCGATTGACGGACCGATTTGAAAGGCAACGAGTGAAATTAATCGATGCAACAATTGTGAAACGATTCTTATCCGGGGGAAAAAAAAAGCGACTGGTGTAAAATAATAATAATAATAATAATAATAATAATTCAGATTTTTTAAATGATGTATAAATAGGCTAGCAGGTCTTCTCTATGTCGTCATCATTCACGAAAAAAGCCGTAGGTCTGCTCCAGATCCTGAATAAAAGTGGGTCATATCGATCAGAGGCTACTGAATCAAATCGTACCATCACATCATAACAGATTCAACGGTACCGTCAAATATCACAATGTTTCCTTATCAATCAAAATCGTTTCATAATAATAATCATAATATTTATCTTTAACAAACTGGGTTTCGACTATTCAATGTTGCCATCACATTATATATATAATATGGACTGCAATGTGATAGGTGAAATAAATTTATTCCATATTTGGTGTATATTTTGCAGCTGTAGAATGCTGCAAAATGCCTCATTTATGTAATAGACAGAACAACAACGGCAGTAAGTTTTGTACCACGCTATGCACTTTCCCCGTGTGACTGCTACAAAGTCCAAATATCAAACTAGACGACCCCTGAACCGTACAGCAAACAGAAGCAATACACATCATCACTGCATGCATATCAAAACATAAACCCTTTGCCAAGCCAATGAAACTGGTCTTCGTTTCGGTATACTTTCTCAGCACATAAACACAAAACAGATTCTGTTTACATACAACGTTAGTTCGTGTCAGAAGTCATTCTGCGGACGATTCTTAACCGAATAAGCCACACGCAGATGTAGACCAGTAACATTGTAAAGCACCGATCCAATCCGATCCCAACGGTTAAACCTAGTGTCAGTTTAATTCATATTAGAAACTTTATATGGAAATATAGGACGTGGCGGAAACAAAATTAGTTCGTTTTTTGTGTTTTTCTTTTACGTCACAAAGAAAGGTCATGCTCGTTGCTACGTTTCCATAGTAACATCTCGCTCAAGGGACTTGAACGACGGACTCTTTGCATAATCGATGACCAATAAGATACGGAATTTATTTATTTAATTTTTTTAAACGGCACGTCGAATTTTCAGAATCGAATCGAATCCAAACGGCTAAACCACGGTCTAGCGTCGCGTCATTCCATACAAAACAATTCCCTCGGAAACACATCGCCGCGGAAACAAAACGCGTTCGATTTTGACGGAAATTTAAAGTGACGATATGTCAGCGTTTCCACAGTAACACGTCATGTGACAAACCCGGACAGTTCGAGTCTAGCGTCACGTTATTTCTTACTAGGGATTTGACATCGTAGACACGAGACGTCAGTTATGCATCAGTAAAACGTTTGGAAATACAGTTCGGAAATATTACGTTTCATCCACGTTCCATCATAGCTGCAAAAACTCAATTCCCTTGTATTAGAAATTTACAACTGTAAATTATCTCGCAAAAAGCAAGACGCAGAAGTCACTCGAAAAACCGAGTGCGTGCACATTCCATAAATCGGTTCATCTTACATTCTCGGCATATCAAATGAATGTTAGATTTCTCGCGTTCTTTTAGATCATGGCCCTATTATAATGCCATGACAGATATCCTCTTCACTGAATCCCCCCTCCCCCCCACTCACATTTGCTGTAAGGAAATGCACAAAACATGTATACAGTGTAAATGTCTTGATGATGCCATGACAATAAAGATCTTCTGTTTTTCTACTTATTTATTTAGGGGGGGGGGGGTAATTTCTGGTGATGTAAAACTGCTGTAGGGAAGTGTAATTAATACCTACTTGTGTGGAATGTATACAGCTAGATTTAGCTAGGCTGATTTGCGAACTCGAAGTGGGTCAGAAAGTTTCAGATGACAGATTTGTGCACTGAAATGCCCTTTTGGTTCATTGAAAGCCACACTGGAATAAAAGAGTCATAACAAAACAAAGCAAAGCGAAAATGCATTAGAGGTTCATTATAAAAGATAGGATGAAACAGCTGGTGCAATTTCTAGACAGCTAGCTAGAGGCGACCCTGGGGACTTGTAAAGAAGAAAATAACAATCCTTCAGTGCAAAACATTTCTGGAGCACGTGCAAGGAATCCGAGTCACGCGCTAAAGCATTGGTTGTCGTTCCAATGTTACAATCTAAACATGAGGGACAAAGTGGCAACAAAGTTGAACAGGAAATCGCTGTTGTGCATTAGGAGTGAAGTGAAGCTCAGTCCCCCCCTCCTCCCGTTTTGCAATCCCAACTCTCCCTGCTCTTTTCTCAAGCCGCGCGTGCACGGGGGGGAAAAAAAAGCAAGCATCGCTCTCCGATATCGACGTCTCGCGCTCGTTAAAGCCGTATCCGTCTCGAGCTCGCGTGCGTCCTTATTTGTTTTCGTTGAAAAACCACACGCACGCGAAACAAAAGCAACGCAAAGACAATCGCTCGGTGTCGCGAAACGATTGGGGGGTGGAGGGAAAAAAATTACATAGCGCGAGGGGGGGAGGAGGAAGGAGGATATGGACTCTTACCAAACAACACGTCGAGCTCGCGCCGTCGTTGCCGACCGTTCCGAGTCTCTCCTTCGATTAGCGATACTTTGCGCACGCTACTGAGCATGTGCGAGCTACCGGGGGAAGTCCGACGACTACTTTCATGCAACACAACGTTGAACAGAACAGAAAAGGAAAAAAAACCCACCAAAACATCGATCGATCGACCGTCGTCGACGTTAACGTTGATCTCGGGTTCTTAACGCTTCGTGCATGATTGCACCGCCTCACTCACGTTTTATTTTGCAACTAGAAACATTATATACACTCAGTCTGCACGGGTAATCGTATAACAATGTAGCAGACACCTAATCACTTACAAACAAACAAAAAAGAGGAGGCTGTTGAAGTGTTCCTTCTGATTGGTCAGAAGGTGTTGGTTGATTTTCTACAACTGCAACTCGGACTAGTTGATTCAGGGTTCGTCGTGTATTTATTTCATCGTTTCTATAGTAGCAACCTAGGACTCGCGAGACGCGATCTAATAATAAACGGATAAAAAAAAAAACGTGCTGCTAGTTAACAAAGAACAATAATCGTCGATATGGCGTTTAAAGACGTTTATTTATTGCGCTCGGCGTGTTTGGAAGGAGTCGCCGTTGTCAGCGATTCGTCACGGTCTCTTTGTGAACGACTCGGTTGCAACCTCATTCCCAACCTCCAGCCTGTAAAAGCCAAAGAAAACACCCCCTTCCATCAATGCGAGGTAGTCTTCTCACAGCTCGCAGGTTCCTTCCCCGTTTTTACGGCACGACATCAGATCGACCTGGCTGCACGGAGCACCAGACGTAAACAAAGAAGTAGCACTTATAGTGTATATACGAGTGTTTGCGTTAGATCGGTACAGCACACAACATAGACATTCGCTTGTTAAATTCATAACACCGACTACACAGCAGTAATCTAATTATTGACCTTATTCTGAATAAGACAATATTCTGATTAAGGTGTTTACATGGGTCGCTTTTAGAATACTCCTTTCACGTTCCTGTTTTACATGATATAGAACACGTCATTACGTCCCCACGCCACGCCGTCCGACGTCCCCTCCAGAATTTCACCTATCGACATGCAGTTGGTCTTCGTTATGGGACCATATACAGTTTTGGGTGTTTTCATTTTTAATGTTACAAAAGCATCAAGTGCGGTTAATTATTTGTAATGCTGTACATGCGCCTGCTTGAAGCCGTGGGGCGCGTCCCAAACCGCGTACTTACCGTCTATATAGTAGCTGAGATACATGTCTTTGATCACTTACAAGGCAAGTCAAACACAGCATAGGGTTTTCCCACATAGGAAAGTCTTCAGGACCGAAGTTTACGCATTCCTCTGTAACAAGAAGCCAGTGAGGGAACGAGAGTTTATCGCTGCTATGACGTAAGAGATTACAGAGATAAAGACATAACTTGATTCGCGGATGTTCTGCAACATTAAATGTAACTATAAATTTAAAAAAAAATACAACCTGTCATTCGTTAATAAAAAAAAAATGTTAGCGTGGTATAAGAGAAATCTAATTTGTGACATACTGTTATTGAGAAATGATCAACTTCAAGCTGAACTATATCACACCACCCTGCAGTGGATTATTTTCCAGGTCAACATTGGTCATTACCTTTCGACCAATCGGATTTGAGAATTCAGCAGCAAGGTGAAATAAGTCATTGTAGCACTTACCTATCAGTGATAGACTAGGCTAAACATTTTAAATTAGTTTCCATAAACCATACCAACCGTTCATTTTCTTGACATTAAAGTTCGACTCTCAACGGCCAGGTCAGACATAATTCGATGTTAGATACACAGTTTAGCCTAAACATGAGATTAAACGAGATTAAATTGTACAAGTACAGTTGTGTGGTTAACAGTGGATACTAAAAAAAAACTAACAATCGCTTGCTTCATATCCAAAGCGTTTCCAAAATCAAACTTCTTCCTCAGATATTTGTTTTCCCCCAAAACTGCTGACTTTATGAAATACTACTTATTCAAAAAAAAAATTATAATAATAAGGTTCACTCTAGAGTCTAGAATAATAAAGTGTGCTTCAGACTGTACCTCTGGACTTTAAAAATTCTATATAAAATTCCACAACATCGGCCTTTGAATCATTCCCTTTCAGAAATAGTTTCAAGTAGAACCCGTTTTCAGAGTTAGAACAGTTAAACATCCAGTGAACTCTTGAAGAACCTCGACACAGGTTTTAAGAGGTGGTGTAGGCTTTTTTTTTGTTGTTGTTCATGTTGCAAAATTGTAAAACAGTACAAATGGCATGTTTGTAGCCTTTGTGCTCGAGACAAATTGATCAACCTAATATGAATTAAACCAACAAAAATGTACTACCCTGACGCAAACTTTTTCGATCGTTTACCTGTAAAAGGTGCAAGTAATGTACCTTCAAAGCTTTACATCGAAGAGTAATCATGATCCATTCATGTACAATAACTCGCCTTTAACGGTACACCATATTCATATTTCCAGGTGAAAGCTACACATTAAAGGTCAGATCTCCGGCTGTTAAGTAGCAAGACGGCCACAGTACGTCCTGATAGTGCAGCGGTAGAATGTAGTCTATAGAGATTGGTTGAAAAACCATTTTAAAAATAATATTTAACAATCAAATGAAACAACTTGAGTCAGGTCAGTTTATCTTAAAACATGGAAGTATAACACAACAGAGATTAGAAATGGGCAATAAATATTGCGGTAGGGCTATATTAAAGACGAAGGCGGAGACATTTCCGCAGCATGGACCTCACGAAGATGTTCAGCACATTCTTGAGGGCGCCACCCCAACGATCAGTGACAAGGAGCGGTACAGTTTAGTACTAGTTCATGCAGATCCTAGCAGGCATGGTAAATCTGTTTCAGTCTGAAAACTATAGATCAAGAGGTATAGGGACGTTGTTGAGAGTTGCTACAAACATTTGTGTTTTCCCTCTGCTGGCTTGAAAATTCAGTCCAGGCCTTGGACATTAGTTTGTGTTATAGAGAGGTATAAACACCCCCCTGGTGCTGTGTTTGATTCCGACATTTTTGTGTTCTTTCCTTCTCCACTGGAGCTTTCTGGATTAGAGCTCTATTTTTGGAAATTTTCAGCCGCGTGTAATCGCGTCATTACGGTAACAGGCAAAGAAAGTCCCTTCGCGACTTGTACACTAATTATGGTAAGCGATGTTTTTTTTTTAAGGGGGGGGGGGTATAAATAATGAACGCGTGAGGACAAGGTGTCTGCGGCTCGGTGTCGCTGTAATGGCGGACCTTCACAATGTAAACATAAAGACTTCAATAGTCAGAACATTTTACTTTAATACTGCAAAAGCATTCAAACAAAACAGGTCTAGCATGTGTAAAGAAAAAGAAAAAAAATAGAAAGTGACTTGCCTAATAATGAACAATAGGCTAATTTGAACCAAAAAAAGAGGCGACTTTAAGAGGAAAGGTTTCCAAATTAACGACCCCACTCCCCAATAGGATTAGATTACAAGTTGCTGTTTACGAGCAAGTAATGACGTAATTTCCTGCAGAACCTTTCTGTCTGTTGCAGCCCCCGCCCCCCACTAAAATATAGCCTACATTTATAATGGCAACAATAAATGCAAATAAATAAAGCAGTACAGTAGGGTACACCATTATTTTAAACACACACACACACACACACATATATATACATATATACAGTATCTCACAAAAGTGAGTACACCCCTGACATTTTTGTAAATATTTGATGATATCTTTTCATGTGACAACACTTAAGAAATGACACTTTGCTACAATGTAAAGTAGTGAGTGTACAGCTTGTGTAACAGTGTAAATTTGCTGTCCCCTCAAAATAACTCAACACACAGCCATTAATGTCTGAACCTCTGAAAAACAAAAGTGAGTACACCCCTAAGTGAAAATGTCCAAATTGGGCCCAAAGCGTCAATATTTTGTGCGGCCACCATTATTTTGCTGGATACACACACACACATACATACACCCATATATTATATTATATTATATTATATATATATATATATATATATATATATATATATATATATATATATATATATATATATATATTCACACACACAAAGGTAAAAATAGGGGTGTTTACAAATAGGGCCTCTTACATTTTTACATTTTAAATAGGGCCTCATACATTTTTGATGGAAGACAACTACTAGCAAAATTTATTTTAAATATGGAGGAATATGGGTTTGTCTTCATTCACTTACATTTATGGGTTAAAGTGATGAAAATTTCAGCCCTCCTGTCCTCCAACAAACTTCCAAGTACGATATAGTTTCTAGAAAAAGTAGGCAGAAAATATTTTCTGATAATTTAAATATTTTCAAAAAATGTTAGTATTTTACCGTCTTCAAAGCAGATGGTCTTTTTGCAGAGAATTTCCAGGAACGTATTCTTGACGTTTTCTCGACCGATTTCATGAGGAATTTCCCGGAGATGCTTTTTAAACCGTATTAAAGGAGTTCACACCGATGCTGGACTATTATCGGCTGCTTTTCGGAATATTTCACTCCATTTAAAAAAATATTTTTTGTAAATAAAATTTTTGTTTTCTAATGAAAGAAATGAATATGTCGGCACAATAATATTTTTGTCTACAGCACTGATTTCACACGTTTAATCATACACCTTCAGATCAAAAGATTTTTTAAAGAAAAAAAAAAAACTGTCTCCAGTAGTGTGTGTGTGTGTATGTATATATAAAAATGTGTGTGTGTACTTCTATGTGGCTTGCCTATCCTTGATATTTGTACAATTTACAGTTTAGTGTTTATATTAACATAAAAAGCTTATGAAGACAGGTGCTGCTATAATCTTCCCGTCTTATAAATATAACTCAGTTTTATTGACAACAGCTGTTAAAGTTAATGTAGGCTTAGTTATTGTAGTAAAATATTAAAAAGGAATGCAGAAGGACAAAAACAAATTGATCGACACGTTAGGTGTGTTCACACAGGCCTGTGTAGCTTTCAATCGTCGCCTGATTATTTTTCCGACTTGTGTCCAAGCCGCCGGCACACGCTGATGACTGACAACCATACACCAGTACCCGTGTAAGCTGTTACTATAGAAACAAGAACATATTCGAACAAGCGCATTAATATAAACCTTTCACTTGGAACTATTACAGAAAATGAATCAATACCTTCTGACCCATCGGAGTTGATCATTTAAAAATATAAGAGAAATAAATTGGTAGCAATGGGGGTATCTTGATTTCTTGACCAATCACTCATTGGTCAACCTTCCCAATAACGGTTACGATTCAGCGTATTTCTTTTTTTGATGATTTCAATCACATAAAATCGACTGTAATTAATTATTATAATTTTAGCGGTCACCCACTGTCAATCCTTCCCTCTAGAGCACTGTCTATTGATGTCAGCTTCAATTTACACTGTTATCACCGAGCTGTGAAAGTGATTAAACATCATTCAACGGCAAAAAGCATCACTTCTCTAAAGTGAAGGGCAAAGGCAATCAAATTGAAAAGAAAAAAAAAAGAAAAGCAACACTGAAGTGATGTGTTACAACAGGAATAACAATTCTCAAAAAACTCAAAGAAATCAGACACCACTTCCACACGATAAAAGGTTTATTTCGAGGAACTTAAACGTATCGGCCATGTTCTCACAACGATACGCGATTCGTTCTTCTTCCAAAAAAGACAAACATCAGTAACTGTTTTTAATAAGCATGTTAACATTTAAAAGCGGTAGAACGGTAGAATGATGACTGATTAAGTGACACACGCAGCGACTATATATAATGCATAGAGCACTGCTAGCATCTCCCAAAACTGAACTTCTAATGAATCTTTATTACAATGCCATCATCCTACATCTTTATCCTTTAAAAAGCAATAAACAGTATTAATATGTTATTTAAATGTATATTTTAATGAAACACACTTCTTACTTCTTATTCACAGGCCTTATAAAAGAAAGTCCGTGCTGGCTATCTGTCTTTGTTGGCGCGCAGGTCTGTTGAATGTGGGTCATGTTGAATTGTCTGATGTAGCATAAGAGCCAGGAGACCTGCGCGATTCGTCATCGCTATTCGGACGTTGCGTTCCTGTTCGAACAACTCGTCCAACTTGTACCACTGGAAGAGAGAGAGAGAGAGAGAGAGAGCGCGCAAGTATGAACACACTAGTGCGAACAGTAAGCCTCTTATCATTGATTCAAAGCACTATGGATTATCCGAAACAAAGCTAACCACTAACCACTCGCACTCTCTCCAGGTCCACTTCGGCCCGGCGGAGTTTCTCCCAGCAGTAGTGTTTGTTGCACTTGCGTTTCGACACTCGGCAGTACTCGCCCGTGGGCTCAAAGACGTCACGCACCAAAGGACATCCGCAAACCTCATCTGCTGGAACCTACAAACAGCAGATCCACAATCACACTGGGTTGGTAAGATTGGTTTATAACTGGTTTATTAATAGCATAAATAAGTTTGGATGAATTACTGAAAGAGTGTGTGAAATCCCACCTTTGGGTCTCGGGAGTGCTCAGGACAGAGAACCTGAAGCCTTTTACAGTATGTTTTGCTTTGAGTATTGTACACGTCACAGAACAACCTCGTTGCACTAGGGAGGAAAACAAGCGATGAGTAAACAGTTTTACTTTTTTTTTTTTTTTTTGCGCCCAAAGTATTCCTTTTATACAAAGCTGATTACGTTCACTTACCCCTCTATGCGTGTGGGATACATGGAGCCAAATGATGTCTGACTCTCGTACTGTTCCAAGACAAGAGAAATACGTTTTTAACAAAAATATCGCATCAATATATTTGAAACAGAGTATTATGATATTCACAGAATTATAATGCGCATATAGACCGATTCAGCTCACTTTGGAATAGCATCGCTCCATGTGACGTAGCGCCACCTTGGGGTTGACCGGGTGACTGCAGGAGACGCAGAAAATTTGAAGGTCTGTGTCGTCATCTCCTTCGTTTACCTGCAGGGGGCGAGAGTCGGCTCTCAGAGCAGTATAATGCAAATTTTTTTTTTCAATAAATAAAAATTCTATTTCCATTGACTATAAATGTGCTCGTTATTTATAGTCAGTTTGATGGCATTAAAAAACTTTCTCCATCACTAAGATGTCTGTTGTCAATATAGGTTTATATATGCAGTAATCACAGTAATCGAAGTGACGCCATCTTACCTCTTCGTCATGTTGGACGACCTGCTGCTTGGCCTTAGCGATGATGCCCTCCAACTCATGAAAACGTTTCTCCATGTCCGTGAGCCGTGTCCGGGCTAACTGCTGCTCACGCCGGATGCGTTCCAGAAGCTTCTTTCCCTGCTCTTCTGCGATGCAGGGGCTCTGCTGCCACTGCTGGATACGCTGAGGGAGGATCTCATAGATTCGGCTGATGGAGTGGGGACAAAAACCAGCCAGTAAGATCAGTATTATAAAGGCACAGGTATGATAAGGAGTTTAACGTCTACACACTGTAAGGAAGTAGCACATCGCTCAGGTCTTACTTAGCAGCGAGCTTCATGCCACAGTCATCGGAGCAGTACTTGGAGTTGGGACGCGCCGATTCGACGCAGCCTGGTCCGAGGCACTGCCTGACTTCACTGCCGTCTCGAGTTTCTGTCCTCTCACTGTGCCTCACTTTGTCCCTGTGTTTCTGCTTCGGTTTGTGTTTACGGGGCTTACTCTCCTCTTTCTGATGAAAGACACAGGGAGAATTTTTTTTTTTTAAACAAAAACAACATTTGGCATGTAAAGCATAAACCGTTTTTTCTTCATTCTCAAATCTGATTGGTCAGAGGGTGTTGATTATATAATAATTGATTGATTTTTTTTTAACAAGCTTTAGATCTTGTACTGGAAACAACTGTTAAAAGGTTTTTTTTTGCATTTTGTCAGTCAGCAGGTTCCTTCTAGGCTTTTTGCAACTTAATTAGAATTGTGCAGAGAAATAACCTTTTTCTCAGACCGCTTCTCTCGCCTCTTCACATGCTTGACCTTCACGGCTCTCTTTCGCAAGGTGGAATCAAGATACGGACCGTCGTCTTCATCGCTGTTCCAGCCCTGATAGAGAAAACGTATTCACACGTATTTCCTAAACCTGTATAATTTCTAGATGAAATCATATACAAGTCCTCATATCAGGAGTTTGCAGAGCATCACTAATCAGCGAGTACGCTGTAAAGACAGCAACAGTGAGTCAGGAGTTATTTTTAAACCACCGGAGTGCCGAGACTTCAGTGTGTGGTGTCGATGTGTGGACGTGACATACCTGGTCTGCGTATTTGCCGGCGCAGTACTGCTGGTAGAGCTCCAGCTCGTTCTCGCTGTACTCGTCTGACAGGGGGTAGTCGGACTGGAACCGCTCTTGGCCTCTAGACATGGACATCTCCTCTTCCTTCACACGCAGCATTTTCTAAAGCACATGCAACACACACCGGCACAAGATAAATCTTCCCAAACTACAAGAACAGACAGCAAGGGCACCATTGAGGTCTTGAGGTCATAAAATGTATCGCAGCCTGGGAACGCCCCTTTTGACATTTTCGACTATATATAGTTCTGGGGGGAGGGGGCGTGGGAATACACTCTTCTCGAACTGAATTTTGTATCTCAGCAAGTAAAGTCATAGGTTTTAAACTGATTTTTTTTTTTTAAAGTGAAAAAGGAAGAAATTTGTTTTGAAAGATTTCATTATGAATGTGGCGCAGGAGCCTCACAGACATTTTAGCAGAAATAATTAGGCTGATGTCCATTTCATTACAGTACGTAGCTATTAACCAACCTGATCAATGCCTACGTTTACATGGACAGCAGTAATCTAATTACTGACCTTATTCTGAATGAGACAGTATTCTGATTAAGGTGTTTACATGAGTCGCTTTTAGAATATTCCGCTCATTCCAGTTTTACATGTTATAGACTACAGATCAATTAACGGCACACGTCATTACGTCCCCGTGCCACGCCATCCGACATCCCCTTCCAGAATTTCACGTATCGACATACCGACACCAGTTCTGGGTGTTTAATTTTTTATTTTACAAAAGCCTCAAGTGCGGTTAATTATTTGTCGTGGTGTTCGTGCAAATAGGCGACTGCTTGAAGCCGTGGGCTGCGTCCCAAACCACAAAATATGTGTATTTCTCCTACTATATACGTGTATTTTGCCTACTATATAGTAGGTAAGTACGCGGTTTGGGACGCAGCCGTGCTCTCTTGTTTGCCGTCAAACGGTTGAGCGCTGCCGTGTGTGTACGTGTCCTGTCGCAAAATGCGATGAAAACTCACACGCGACGTTAATAATGTGATTAAGGTGTGTACGTGTCTGTAACGCACGTCGATAATGCGACTAAAACAGGAATACTCCACACGTCTTCATTCCTTTTGTGTTTACTACGAGTATGACTTTAATCGGATTAAGGTCATCAATAATCGCTGTTCACATGCTAGTTTCTTATTCAGAGTATCGTCTTCATCGGGTTAAAATTGGATTATTGTTGTCCATGTAAACGCGCTGACTGTGTGACAGGACATCTCCCATAGCTAGTACAGTTTGAGATATTAAACTGCTTCATTATACAATATGATCTTTGTTTCTTTTTTTTTTTTTTTTTTTTAGCTGTTTGCTCGAATTGAACCATAGAGACATCCCCACAAGTTTGAGGTCTGACTAAGGTCAGTCTGAGGTGTGTGTGTTTGTTTAAAAACCTGAGACACACACTCACCCGGGCGCGCACTTCACACTGCCTGAGCCTGCACTTCTGCCTGATCTTGTTTGGCCCGCCGAACTTCTTCATGTCCTTACAGAAGTCACACAGAGCGCAGTCCTCTGTCCGCATGCAGGGCTCACACTCCCCGCACATGCGCGCCGAGCGCTTAATCTGCGAAAAAATTCAGTTTTTACATAAACAATCCCCGCCCGATAATAATCAGACCAGCTTTACGGGTGGTGTGAGACGTCATCGCTTTACCCGTGACCCACGTCTGCGATCGTTCTTAAAATCAGGCGTGTCGTTCTCAAACTGCCCGTCCACGTCCATGTCGTCTCCGTCTGACTCTCTGTCCCGGCTTTTCTTGGAACGAAATTTGGTTTCTAAAGAGTCGTCGTTACCTAGGACAGAGGATAAACATAGCTAAGCAAAAACAACTTTTTTTTTCTCTTTTTCTTTTTTTAAACAAAGAAGATGAAGAAGAAGAAGCAAGCTCCTTTCGGTTACGCCAAGATGCAAAAGTCTGAAATGAGCTCCACCAACAGATACTCACTGCGACATTTTTCACAGTACCACACCCTAATGGATTTTGCCATCTTCTCCGATATATTAATGCAGTCGCCATGAAACCACTCATTGCAGTTGTCACAACCGCTGTATGATAAAAGAGTGAATCACAAAATAGTGCATTATGAGCATCAAAACAACTACTTAACTAGCTACTAGCGCTGAAGCCGCGTATCGTTACTGGAGCCGATACTGGCCCGAAACAGTGGATTATTATTGGATCAGATTTCAAATCTGATCAACTGACTCGATTTATCCTGTTTGAACAAACGTCACTAATAATAACAGCAATAACAATGCTTTAATTACATATATCCCATTTCTCCAGCAAAACGGCGCTGATATTTAACATTTAAAAATAATAATAATAATAATGATGATGACAAAACACAGATTGTGTACGTGAACCGAGGACCCATCGAGTGACGCGTCACGTCACTTTACAGCCACTTTCCTCATCGCTTTGCCCAAACACCGAAATCAGCGTTATGCTGAAGATGAAACTGTCAGGATCGCTTGGTCCAAGTCCGAACACGGGATTAGACAAGCCGTGTTTAGTTTAAACATGACATCTTACATCATGAAGCAGTTGATGTCTGGTTTGCGACAGACGCAGTAGACTGGAGCGTTGCCCTGGTTCGTGCTCATCTCCGGTCCTGAATGCAGCTCAAACTCTGAAGTCTCACTGTCCTGGTGGATGGATTGTCAGAGACAAGGGACAAGGGTCAAGGGTCAGAGAAAGATCCAGAAGGGATTATTAACCAAACAAAAATGCATTGCACAGCTGTGATTTTGTGAATTTGGATGAGAGCGAATATATTTTGATACTGATTTGTTGTTGTTGTTGTTTTCTGTTGCTCTGTAAGTACTTTATATTCGAAACCTGTACACCGTAAATACTTATAGCTTGGCTACCTAGGGTTCATTCAATCGAATCTCAGCTGTAAATCCGTGCTATATGATCAGTAGAATATTAATGACCCTTCATATTGTTGCAGATCGGCTCAGCAACAGAACCTCTACTCACCATGTCTGTTTTAGTAAAGGTTTCAAATCCTAAATAAACCACCGAGCAACTAAAAGTTTAAAACGAGCTCAAAATGCAACACTACATTATATATATTAAAGTAATAATAATAAAAAAAGACGTTATGGATTATATGATTCACAAAGGCCTTATTCCATTGTATTTACGTAACCGATCGCGACGAATAAATTCTACTTCCGCTTCTTCTTCTGTTTTCCTGGGTGTTACTTGATGACGCATCAGAGCCACTACCGCCACCTACTGGATGCTCTATGAAATAAGCGATATTATTATTATTAGAGTCAAGGGTTTCTTCTTCTTTTTTTTTTTTTAACTAGTGTCTATTGTATTATTATTATTTTTTATTTCTAAAGTAATTTTAATGTCTGTCCAATGCTGTTTCCTTTAAGGCAGTAACTTTTTTTTCAACTGATTGGCTTCACTTATTTAAAAATAAAACACTAAAACCACCACCACCTCTACTACTACTACTACTACTAATAATAATATTAGTAATTATGTAACCGCGTACAAAGCTTGGCTCACAGTTAATCAACATAACCAAAAAGCAATTTTGACTGCCAGCCTGCACTATTTGAAAAATCCTAATAAAACAATCAAATAATTGAATTTGAATTCATGTTTTCATCATTCTGTCAGTGTTTAGAAATGACAGTTTAATCCTCGTTATTAAAAAAAAATTTAAAATAAAATAAATTCAAGCTCTTTGCTTAGATTGTTTCCCCCAACATCACTGAACATTCAGTGAACAAGCAGAGAGCTACAACTGTAAAACCTGATGGACGGAATTTAAAATGGATAATTGTTTAACATTATTGGCTTAAGGAGAGATTAAAGTATTATTATTATTTTTATTATTATTATTAATCTTGAGCATAATTTTTTTCTAAGATGGTAACAGGAAGATTTGCTGAATATTGATGAACAATTAAAAAAATATCCCCTTCTTCGCTGCCAATACAGGCAGTTTTATTTGTTCACCAGATTGCAACCATAAATAAAAATTCAACTCTCCTCTCTAAAAAGAAGAAGAAAAAAAAAACAGATTCACATCAATTCCCTTCATCTTCTGAAGACGTCTGCAGAATAAAGCAACTCATAACAGCAAGAACTTCTAGAAAAGTTTCACGAAAAGCAGTACAGCGGCTTTCTTTCACAGCTGTCTCCATCGCCAGCTCGGATTATATTCAGTAACGTAAAACACCGAGAGGTGATTCCTGAACGAAAAGCTGGAGTTTAAACGTCACACTGAAACTGTTCAGGCTTTTCCAAAGCGTTCATTAGTATGAAAGATGTCCCCCAACACAATGGGTCTAGTTACAGAAACATTAAAGATCTTAAAAACAAAAACAGAGAAAGAATCCTCTCAGCACTCATACTGGAACTGTCCCAGAGAACCAAAACTTCTGCATCTGGTTTGTCATGGCAGGTTCGGCTCCGGTTTTCTGCCACTGTTCCTCTTGTCTTCTCAGGGATCTTTATTTTAGACATTCCTTTAGTGCAGCAACGATTTCATCCAAAATGGCATTTCTGTTCTCTTTTGTAACCTGTAAAGTTAAGAAAAGACAAAAATGCAGAGTATGAGTCAACTGAATTCATTAATAAAATAGACTCATTTTATTAGTGATATATAAAATACTATAAACCGGTCAGCCAGAACATTAAAACCAACTGCATAATGTTGTAGGTCCCCCTTGAGCCACCAAAACAGCTCTGACCCATCGAGGCATAAACTCCACACGACCTCTGAAGGTGTGCTGTGGTATCTGGTGTGAGTTTGGTCTGCAGCAATGTTTAGATAGGTGGTACATGTCAAAGTAACATCCACATGAAAGGCAGGTTTCCCAGCAGAATATTTCCCAGAGCATCCGCCGACTTGCCTTCTTCCCGTATGGATCAATGAGCCTTGGGCACCCATGACCCTGTCGCCTAGTAACCAGTTGTCCTTCCTTGGACAACTTTTGTTAGGTACCAGCCACTGCATACTAGGAACTTCCTACAAGAGCTGCTGTTTTTTGAAGATGTTCTGACCCGGTCGTCCAGCCATCAAAATTCTGCCCTGGATACGACTGGAATATTCATTTAAGTAAACAAAAACAGCAATATGCTTACCATAAAGACCTTGACATCCTTCCTTGCTCTGATCTCCTCCACTGAGCCCAGGGGTCTTCCTTTAGGAAGAGGGATTGTTCCCAAGATGGTGTAGTCCATGCTATCCAGAGCCTGTCTCACCGCTCGGATAAACGCCTGACTGAAGAGCTCCATCTTCCCAATCTCATCTATAACGAACACCTTCCTGCTTCCGTCGCTCGCCTGTGAGGAACAATGCAGGAAGGACTAGATGAACGAGACAGAAGATACATTTTGACTTCAAGTTCATCTGAGCCAAGTGCAACACTGAATGTTAATCTATGGGAGGAAAAGAGGAATAATGATTTAGTAGTACAAGATGAGTTTATCAGACACATCTGATTATCGCAGTAGGACCTTCTGTTTTAAGAAATTCTTCCTACAGTATCGTAACAGTTCAGGATGCACAGGAAAGACACATGGAAACACATCAGGGTCTTGGAAAGCCAGAGTTTTCTTGCAACTTTGCTGGACTGGACTGCTGGACTGCGAACGGCAGCACTGGAGATTTATTTTGCTCAGCGTGTCAGTAACAGTGTTGTTCACCATGGCGTAGGAACAAATCTGTGATCGGTGGTTACAGTTATTTCAATTTCTATTGTATAGAAATACAGAAAACGGAGACATACAATTTGGTACCTTTATTTCTGAAGGTGTATGAGAAAGAGATTAGGGATTAAGATTAAGTCTGGGTTTTTTTTTTTTTTAGTTTTTTAAGTGAACATTTACTTACGTTTCGGAAAAGCGGAAGCGCAAGACTCTCGAACGAGGGCAGATCGACAACATACTGGCCCACTGTATACTCACGTCTGCCAGATGGAGCTGTAGTACTAAAACGAAAAAGAGATGAAGCTAGTCAGGAGTGTTACACAGGTCTAACACCAGGTTGCACAGCTGGACCGTTTAGAAAGCGATAAAATATAGATACCCGACTCTGGCCAGGATTCCTCTCTGGCCGTTTACGGTGACTACATCAAATCCCACCCTCCTCCCACTTTCTCTGACCTCCTCGGTGCAGAAGCCATGGATGCTCACACCTGTTGAACTTATCGCCTCCTGCACCTTCTGGACTAGTGTGGTTTTACCCACTCCTGAGCAGGAAAACAGAAGAAGAAAAAAAACATTTATAAATACATTAGTTTGCAGCGAAGGTAATTCCTCGTGAAAGGCTCGAGAGTGGTGATGTGACTCTGTATGTTGACCTAACTCCTACTGAAAGACGAAGTCGTGAAAGAGTGACGGCGTATTGAAGAGATTTCTCTCTGCCATCTTCACCCATGCCACGACTTTAATGGATTGAACGATCATCCTAGACAACGAGATGGCTTTCAGAGTGTTTTCAGAGGTCGACCATGGTGATAAAAGATCCAGAGAGGCATCTGACTCATCTGAGGGGTAGGCTTAAAACTGATCTCAACAAATTCCACCCACTTCCAAATGAATCACCTCCAACCAAGGGATATCTGGGAAGGGGAACAGCGTGCAGGAACAAGCACAGGCAAAAACACACAAGTCAACCATATTTGCTCTTAAGGAGCTGCTAGGGTAGAGCAAGACACGCCCCCTGGAGCACGGTCCTGGAAGTGACAAACTACCTCCAAAATATCTATTGTGTCCATAACATTAAGGGACGTATACATAAATCCCTGAAACACTAGTTGTCATTGTAAGGACACTTTAACTGCTGATTTAAAGGTGAACAGCATCATTTCCTCATCACGTGGGAACACTAACAAGCTGAAAAGTAGATCTCACATGCTTGTTGACAAGTTTACATCTAAACCAATGCAAAAACAAAACAAAAAATACAGTGTCGTACAAATTAGGCCGATTAGTAAACTACCTGGAGAACCTGTCAGGAACACGTGTCTAATCATGATAAAGCTGGGTTTTAAAGCTGTAGACGTACACTACAGGAGACTCAGGAGTTCAATTTACTTCCGGTGTTGGGATTAGCGCGCATGCGCAGATGAATCCTCGTCCCCCCAAAAAAAACAAAACAAAAACAAAAAAAAAGCAGCATAGTAAAAACGAGTACTGTCGATTAACTGGACTTTTGTTGAGGAAAAGTATTTCCATACCGTTATAATTCCACACAGTCACCAAAAATTAGGATTATTTTTTAAAGAGAAAAAGGACACAAAAATGTTGTCACAAAAACAACAAACACACACACACAAGACCAGACTGCCTATATTCTTGGGTAGACACAAATAATTTTACTGTTCATAGTTTATTTAAAGTGTTTATATGCTTATAAATAAATAAATACATGTATATTTTATATTACCAAAAAAAAAGGGGGGGGGGTCCATGTAAACATGCCACCTATGGTTATAAAGCATTAGTTGCCATAGTAACTGCACCTCTATTCCTGTATCAAAGGAATTTCTTAATAAACAAACGTTAAGTGAACAATTAAGATGTGACAAGTGCAAGGTAGGATTTTTTTCTCTCACTCATTTATATCACATAAGAAACTCCTAGCTGATTAATTTTAGCAGGAATATTTCACAGCGTCTTTTATCTCAAAGGAGGACATCCTAAACTAGTCTATTGTCATATGTTACCTAGCAACCGATAACGCACGCGTAGTTGGGAGTCATACACACCACAAGTTCTGAAATCCTATTGTAAAATGAATTTGCAAAAAAAAATAACATAATAATAAATATATATATATTATTTATTTGTTTGTTTGTGTGTTTGTTTGTTTATTTTTTAAATAAATGACAATTATATTGAATGAAATGGAAATGAAAAATCTAGAATTTGAGTTTACAGATCTGGTTTATTAAACCTTTCTAAAATAACCCAATAGCTAGTAATCATAAAAAATATATATCATATCATATCATATCATATCATATCATATCATATCATATCATATCATATCATATCATATCATATCATTCTATTCTTATCAACTTATTATTTTTAAACTAACTTATTCTGTTAACAAAATAGCCGGACTAAAATAATAATTAAATAATAAAAGTCTTTGTGTTGGAGTGGATGTGGATTCAGCTGGAGAGGAAGGAAGAGCGCGCGAACCTCAGCACACACGCTGGCCTTGTGTTGCCAGATTTTGCGGTTTTCAAAATGTGCGACTACTTTTAGTTGGGCTGAGCAGAAAATGCGCCTGGGGAAGATGTACAATATTTGTTCTGGTTTTCCATGACTCACATAGGCATAGATTTGTGCATGAGGAGAGGAGAAAATTCACATAAGGCCCCCCCGCCGCCACACACACACACACACACACACTTTTTAATAATGTTTCACTGTATGAAAGGTTTGTGGACACCTGACCAATCACACCTGTATATACTTTTTAAAGATCCCATTCCAGATTTAATCCCCCTTTTGCTGTTATAATAACCTCCACTATTATGGGAAGGCTTTCCACTAGATTTTGGAATGTGGCTGTGAGAATTTGTGTTTATTCAGTTACAAGAGCAATAGTGAGATCAGGCTGATGTCGGGCGAGGAGGTCTGGGGTACAGTGGGTATTCCAGTTCATCCCAAAGGTGTTCAGTGGGGTTGAGGTCAGGGCTCTCGAGTTCTTCTATACCAATCTTTGCAAACCATGTCTTCATGGATCTCACTTTGTGCACAGGGGCGTTGTCATGCTGGAACAGGTTTGGGCTGGAACATGTGTGTGCTTCCAACTTTGTGGCAACAGTTTGGGGAGGAACCACATATAGGTGTGATGGTCAGGTGTCCACATACTTTTGGCCAAACAGTGTATGTTTCACTGATCTTGTTAAATTAGGAAAATATATTTAATAAAATCCCAGCAACTAAACAACCAGGATTTTAACCAATGGTTAACTAGACACTTGATGTCTTCTGATTCTTTCCCATGCAAGACAAGTGAGAAATATACAATTGGGAACCTCTTTCAGGTATTGCTATTATATTCATTCATTCATTCATCCATTTTCAGTTACTGCTTTATCCTGGTCAAGGTCACAGTGAATCTGGAGCCTATCCCGGGAACACTGGGAACGAGGCGGGAATACACCCAGAATGGGATGCTACTCCATCACAGGGCACAATGTGCATACACACACACACACACACACACACACACACACTCACAAATTCATTTACAATTAGAGGCAATTTAGCAAGATTTGTGAAGTGGGATGAAACCAGAGAACCCCAGGGAAACCCACACGGACACATGCACAGAAACACCACACAAACAAAAAAAACCCAAGCTCAGGATTGTATTGTTATTGTAACAGTAGACTGTAATAGCTACATTTTCAGGAGTTTGCTTAAACTGGGGTAAACTAAACACCTTAGTCAATGTAATAGTGAAGTCAAGTATAGCTACTGATATATAAACCTTCCCTAAATTAAAAAGTAAAGACTGATACGGAAGCATAGTTAGTATGTTTGGGACTGACTATGGATGCTGTCTGAAATGAACGTGTATAGGAGAAGGAAGCGGAACAGACATTGTCTGTGACAACCTCAGAGATTGTTCGCAACTTTCTTGTATTCTTAATGATTTAATTTATTCTCCACACCTCGGCAAATCAAACAGCTCGTCTTTCATCCTCTAATATATGTTGACAACTACTTTTTATTCCATTTAGTGTTTTTTCTTCCTCAAATACTAACCAGCTCTCCAACAATCTTCCACCATCTATGTTAAGTGAGCTTAGACACTGTTATTACACGTTTTACTTCTTATTAGAGGCACCTGCCTATGATATTTTCTAACGAGCTCAGTCGTTTCTCCATCCATCCATGTTCTATACCGCTTAATCCTTTTGAGGGTCACGGTTAAACCTGGAGCCTATCCCAGGGAGCATCAGGTACAGGGCGGGGTTACACCCTGGACAGGGTGCCAGTCCATCGCAGGGCACACTCACACACCCATTCATACACTACGGACAGTTTAGACACATCAATCAGACAACCATGCATGTTTTTGGACTGGGGGAAGAAACCGGAGTACCCGGAGGAAACCCCCACAACACGGAGAGTACATACAAACTCCGCACACACAGGGCCACGGTGGGAATCAAACCCCCGACCCTGGAGGTGTGAGGCGAACGTGCTAACCTCAGTCGTTTCTACGTCCCGAAAATATAAACAAATTAGTCAACTACAGCAGGAATAAAGCATTTAAGTGAATGAATGTGGTAATGAATGAGCACATCCAATGTGCTCTTATATTAAAGGATGTGAACTTTCTTTGTCCAGTATCTGACTACCTGCTCACTGCTACATGAAAATACAAACTTTCTGCTCTTGTGACTTTTTCGTTGGATCTCACAGGATCGCACACATCTCCTTTTTTTTAATCGAGCTGCATAAAAAGATGTGAAATTTCCATACAAATACCAAACACACCTAACGTATTGTTTTTGTTAGTGTATGCTTGTGCTATTTGTTTGTGTGTGTGGCTGTATTTTTCTGTATGTGTATGTGTTTGTGTTTGTAGCATTCGCTGTCCCGCTAAAAGCCCAGTGGGATTTGTTAATCCCCATCTTCATAAGTTTTCCGTTATTGAACCAGTCCTGTGGCTTAACCACCAAGCTTGTGTTTGTGCTGTAAATGTGAGTTGTCAATAAAGAGCAAGTGCATTGTTTGAACAATGTTTCCTGGCGCATTGCTTTTAGTCGAAATGTAACTCACCGCTGATCATTTGTCTGAGGTTATTTATTTATTTATTTTTAAATCCACTTTATTGCTTAGTCATGCAACTCAAATGGAATACCTTCACAACAAATCATTTCCCCAAAATTCCGACAGACATCAGTATTATCATTGCCCCACCCACTAGCAAGGTTGACTGACATCAGTGTTATTCCCTCGTGTGGGCAGAACCTAGCTTTGCCACGCCCATCTGTGCACTGGTTTCACCATCGACCATCTCATGACACGATGAGACTTTCACACGAATCTGGCAACACAGAGCTCGCGCTCCCACAGACAGAGCTGCACGAGCGTGTGGGAATTTAAACAGTAACGAAATTAACCATCACTTTGATTTAAATACTGGAAGATTTAAGAGTGTTTAAGAGTGTGAGACTGGCTCTGTTCAAGACAGGGTAAGATAAATATGTCATTTATTTTTCTTTTCTTTTTTTAACATTTTAATCAGGTCCTTACTGTCAAGAAGTACTTACTCTCATATATATATATATATATATATATATATATATATATATATATATATATATATATATCACATTCATATATATATATTCTATTTGTTTAATTCTTGGAGTTGATCACAGTCATGTCAGAATAACAAAAAAAAACTAACTGAAACAGGACTGTTTTGTTTGTTTGTTTGTTTGTTTGCTTGTTTATTTCTTTTTGACAAAATGTGATGACTTCCAGGCGGTTCTCTGAAAATGTTACATTTGCTAGTGATCCAAAGCTGGAGAAACACTGAATACCAACATTCTTGAGGTACTTGTTTTGTTTTTCTTCAATCCTACATGAAATATAACGAGCAATATAATGATTCTCTCTCTCTCTCTCTTTCTCTCTCTCTCTCTCTCTCTCTCTCTCTCTCTCTCTCTCTCTCTCTCTCTGTATGTGTGTGGGCAAGTTTTTATATGTTGGTGGGGACCAAATGTCCCCATAAGAATGGGAATATCTTACAGTCTTGACCTTATGGGGACATGTGGGTGGTCCCCACAAAAACAATAACAACAACAACAGTTTTTTATTGAAAAAAATCTAAAAGAGCCGAAAGGTTTTATTTTGGTTACTGAGGTTAAGATAAGATAAGATACGATAATGCTTTATTAATGCCCAGACTAAGAAATTTGGGAGAAATTTTAAGATCACTGAGGCTAATAATCTTCCCAGTGGAAGGGCCTCACAAGGCTAGTAAGACGTAAATGTGTGTGTGAGTGAACTTGACTTGCTTTTATATGGGTTATAAATATGGGAAATTTTCCTCCTTGTGAATCCCAGACTCTGTTATGAATGAGTTGGTCTCGGCTTGCTGTACTATTTTAGGCAAAGTAGAGTTGCTATAAATGATGAATAGGGTTTGGGTTTGAATAATAGCAAAACATGCCAAAAGGACTGGATTGGGTTTGTCTCTGTATACAAAAACTCCAAAGGCCTCCGTGATTATAAACCTTTAGAGCATACTAATGCTCCACTGAATGAATATATGCCATAATCCATTGTTTAGTGCAACGTCTTAGTCTGTCTTTACGATTTCACATTTAATAATATGGAAAGCGCATCAAGTCACAATAAATAAATGAATGCAAACATGGAGAGTAAGCGTAAGAATGAAGTCTAGTTAAAACAGATGAAAGATGTACTGAAGTATTTCCCTGTTCAATGGTTCAAATTAATCACACACAAAAATTGGACTATTTGGCCTGTCAGAGAATCCATTAGAAAAAAAATTCAAATCTATTTATCTAGTTTTATTTTTAAACAAGTCTGAGGAAGATAAGTATGCTGTTGGCATGTTGTCCATAGGTAAAGCCTTTCATATGTACTAGGTTAATCGAAAGTCAATATAGGATTCATCCATTTCTGTGTAACGTGCAAGAACGAGACCTTTTCAGTTTTCCACTGCATTTATCAATGTCCTGGGTTACATAAGTTAAAGAGTATTGCAAGAAACTTGGTAGCATTTTTTAAATCAGGACATGCTTCCGTAGTTAGCAAGGAGGCGTGTTCATTTTGTGATTCAGTGATTCATTTCAACTCATCCAGAGAATGTGAGATTGATCAAGATCAGCACACTATTGCACATTTGGCAGTTTGTTAGGAAAGGCATCTTTGCATATCGCAGCCTTTGCATAGCGCAGTGTAGTCCCGTTACATCATCTTCACCTGATTCTCACTGTGTAATTAGCGTTATTGTTAGATGCCTCATAAGGAGACAGAGGCCATGGACGTCCAACAGCACAGCGGAATGGATCGAACCCACAGGAACCATCTCATCCAGCCCGAGAGCAGAGTGGCGGAACAAGACATCACACAACAGCCAGGTCAGTAATGGTTCCTTTTTGTAATCTTCCTTTTTGTGTTATAGACATTAATTTTTCCAGTAATCCGTCAAAGCAAAAAATAAAAAACCCTCCTTAAAAAAAAAAAAAAAGTAGAGGCCCAGAGCTGACACTGCATGGCAGAGTAAAAAAGCTAAACAGACAGTATATTCAAGGGGGCACAGATTTGGGAAAGACTACCGAATTATTTTTTAATTTTTGAAAATGTATGGTCTCAATTAGCACAGTTTCTTCTATCATTCTTAGAAGGAAGAAGTTTGTAATAACAGAGACTCTGTCTAGAGCTGGAGCCAAGTCTTACTGTGCACATAGAGAAGAAGGGCTTTAATCAGGGAGGTGAGCAAGAACTTGAAGGACATTCTGACGACGTCTCGGAGCGAAATATTCAGAAAAGCAGCCGATAAGAGTCCAGCATCGGTGTGAACTCCTTTAATACTGTTTAAAAAGCATCTCAGGAAAATTCCTCAAGAAAACAGTCGAGAAAATGCCAAGAATACATTCCTGGGAAATTCAAGTCAAAAAGGGTGCCTAAAATATTAAACGTTTTAGATTTATTTTGGATTTTTTCTCACAACATAATTCCCGTAGTTGCATTGGTGTTACTCCAGAGTTTTGATGACTTGGTCTAAAAATAAAGAATGAGTGTGTCTAAATATTTGACTGGTTGTGTACCTCGACAGCTCTCTACCAATTTGCCTTTATGGTGTGTGAGCAGATGGAAGCCACTAGTCATTAAAATGTACATAACTGCTTGCATGAGTTTTGGCCATCAGGCCATGATAAACCTATGATAATCTCAGGCCATGATAAACCTATGATAATCTCAGGCCATGATAAACCTATGATAATCTCAGGCCATGATAAACCTATGATAATCTCAGGCCATGATAAACCTATGATAATCTCAGGCCATGATAAACCTATGATAATCTCAGGCCATGATAAACCTATGATAATCTCAGGCCATGATAAACCTATGATAATCTCAGGCCATGATAAACCTATGATAATCTCAGGCCATGATAAACCTATGATAATCTCAGGCCATGATAAACCTATGATAATCTCAGGCCATGATAAACCTATGATAATCTCAGGCCACGATAAACCTATGATAATCTCAGGCCACGATAAACCTATGATAATCTCAGGCCATGATAAACCTATGATAATCTCAGATAATCTTGTTTTTCGTTATGGGGTATAAATTTAATTTCAGAGCTCATATTCTTTCACATAAATAAATAAATAAATAAATAAATAAATAAATAAATCTCATATGCAATTGGTGGATTTACAAATAGTTCCTAACTCTGAATGTTGCACAGATTTAGGCTTTACTGAGATTTTATATGTTAGATTTAGTTGCACAGCACATAACTGTGTATTCATTCCAGCACCACAAAAAAAATTGTAACTTGTTCAGTCCTAATTTTTGACTTTGACTTACACCTCCTCTTTCAGCAAAGCTTCCACGTGCCAATGGAATAGGTTACGGGGGAAGCAATGACTCTTTAACAGACATCGTAATCACGAATGAGAATGCTTTACTGCTTCCCAACCATGTGCCAGTGATCGTGCACAAACTTGACAAAGGTAAACACTTTCATGCTGTCATTTTACCGTTAGCCATCGGACAATTTGGAAGCACCTTATGAGGTTTTATTCGATTTTCTGTGTTTACACGTTGAGGTTTTATTTTTTTTTGTCAATCCGGATAAATTCATTCCTGTTGCAGATTCCAAAATGATCTCTTTATATGTACGCCAGCCCTCCGTTAAATATCTCTGTTAATATGGACATTACACATTATCCAAAACAAATTCATGTGCATGCAAGGAAAGGTATATAGCGCCAACGTTACCGTGACAACGATAGGACAACGATGAGTCTTGCTAATGTCTCGAACAGTAGTTCACACAGAGTCACAAAAAATTTTAACATGAATATCCGCACAGTTTCGTCCCCCCCCCTCCCCCTCCCCTCCACCTGTATTGGTACGGTGCAAACAGGTTTTCAGTTTTAAAGGTTATTGTATTTTTTTAAAAATTGCAGTGCCTTTATTTTTCTGTTTAATTGATTATTATTGAAATTGGCTGAACGCAAAGAGGTCAGTCAGTTAATAGACATCACGCCTTAATGTGCATATCACAATCATTTCGCTTGCCTAAATAGTGTCAGTGAGACGCTGCAAATGAGCTGAGTAGGTCATCATGGGGGAAGTGACATGTCCGTAATAAAATTTTTGTCTATTTCAGAGACTCCCAGCCCTCTCAATGGCCTCTCTTCTACAGACACTGTGCCTAATAGATCTCCACCTGTCTGCACACCACCCACTGCCTCCGCAGGTCAAAGGGCACCTGATTCTGCACACATACCCAAGGCCAACGGACATAACAAACCCCACAAAAAGCGTCCTCCCTCCACCACCAAAAGCCAGCAGAGTTTGAAAACAAGTGCCAATCAGATCCAGGAAGTCGCTGGTGATGGTAAATATTCCATACAAACACAGAGTGATTTTTTGTTTAGTTTTATTTTTTAAACAAATGAAGCCCTGTAGGGTAACAAGGGCAGTACAGTTGCCCTGAAGTCACCCTGTCAGTTTGCTTGGCTCAGACAATGAAATGGATTGATCATTTACCTGAATAATTAAATCATGAACGTAAGAACAGACGAAACATAAAAAGGGCAGTACGTTGAGATTAATCATTCGAACCTCATGTGTGTGATTCCTTCCTGTACTAGATTCGGAGAACCCTGATATAGATACAAAGAGCTCAGCATACAACAGATACACTATACGGCAAAAAGTATGTGGACACCTGACACCCATATGCGCTTGAACATTGAACATCGCATTTCAGATTTTCTACCCAATTGCTGTTATAGTATCCTCCATTCTTCCGCGAAGGCTTTCCACTAGATTTTGGATTATGTCTCTGCGGATTTGTGTTCATTCAGCTACAAGAGCTTTAGTGAGACCACGCACTGATGTCTCTAGGATGCGAGGAGGTCAGTCAACATTCTAGTTCATCCCAAAGGTGTTCAGTGGGGTTGAGGTCAGGGCTCTGTGCAGGCCACTCGAGTTCTTCCACACCACACTTGGGAAACTGTGTCTTCATGGAGCTCGCTTTGTACACAGGGGCAATGTCATGCTGGAACATGTTTGGACCCCTTAGTTCCGGTGAAGGGAAATAGTAACGCTACAGCACACAAAGACGTCCTATATAATTGTGTGCTTCCAAATTCGTGCCAAGAGTTTGGGTAAGGCTAAGCATATAGGCATAATAGTCAGGTGTCCACAATCTTTTGGCCACACAGTGTAGCTTTAGTTAACGCTCAACCCGTATGTTAAACAGAGGCTGTGTTTATATCAGCAACGTTAAACTGCCGCAGAACACATGCCTAGAGAGAGAGAGAGAGAGGCGTCACCCGTAGTGTTAACAGTAAACAAGCACTGGTCTTATCTGTCAGCTACACTGGGCCTGTGGCTTTATCTGTGTGCCTCATGCTGCCTGGTAGACATTTCCATTAGATAGCACATCCCTACCTGGTGGGCCATTTGAGACGAAATAACATTCGGATGATCTGAAACACCCACAGTTGGTATTTCAACGCTAATGCTGATTCAAAGAGCAAATATCATGATAAGATCATGGAGAGCGAATAAGATCCAGGATATGAGCCATGTACAGTATGTGGTTTTACAGTCGTCTCTGGATTCTGTGTTCTCGAAATGTGTGTGTGTGTGTGTGTGTGTGTGTGTATACAGACTGCTGTGCTCACTGTGTCCTGGCCTGTCTGTTCTGTGAGCTGGTGCCCATGTGCTCAGCCCTGGCTCAGTGTTTGGCCTGTGGAATGGAATGTGACGCTCTGTGCTGTTGTGGCGAGGCGTGCGGAGACCTGGCGTTTTGCTCCGGGGACCCCTGCACCGCCGTGCTGGACTGTGCCATCCTGGAGGACTGCTGCCAATCCTCCGATTGCCTGGAGATCTGTCTCGAGTGCTGCTCTATCTGCTTCCCTACTTAGACAGCAAATATCCAACGGCGAGGATGGTAGCACGCTTACAGAGACGATCTGGAATGTGGCGTCACACCGGTGTGTTGCGGAAAGGTTTGTCGTTATGGAGGTTGCATGCCTTATTTATTTAGTAGGCTAGTGAGAGGACTGAGATCAAGGTGTGACTGTGGTGTGAGAAATGAATCACCGAATTTAAATCACACGCGCGCGCACAGCACACACACACAAAGCAAAGAAGAAGAAGATGATGATGATGTCATTACGTGAAGTACAAGAGGTATTAGAATATGTGAAGTGATAGGCCTTACTGTATTTAAGGAATTAATCTTCATATGCATGGCCACTTCTGGATAGATAGTCTTCGATGCTCATAGCTTCAAACTGTACCTTTTCTTTCCTTTTTTTTTTTTTTTTTAAACAAATGTTGGCTTTTTGTAGAGCACATTTGCACTTGTATTTGCCCACAACAGGGCACAATGCATTCTGGAGCTGATTCAGCAGAATCTTCTTTGGAGCAATATTTTTTATTTGAGATGTAAGATCATGGTCAAAGATAAGTCATTCACAGGGGTTTAGGATTGAGCCACACTCCCAAGTAGACAATATCTCAACAAAGACTAACTGTTCTTTGTTTTATGATCAGAGATCCGAGGATGATTCGTATGAACTGTTTATTTTTTGTAACGATATCGGCACTCTACGTAATGTGTCAGAGCACCGCGTTAGCTCGTGATTAACTTATGATTTAACGTGACTGTATTTTTGTGTTTCGCATCAGAAGTAAAAAAGGCTTTTGTTTTCATAACCATGCCTCCTTTTTTTTTTGCTCCACAAGCACTCCACTGGCCCTGTAATTTACTCGTCATTTCTCGGTTTTCACTCTAAATCTAGATTGACACGATTATTATTATTTATTTTTTTTAAACAGACACACTGCTGAACTATCTGCAGATCATCAGGAAAACTAGTGTGAAAATAGCCTGGTCCCTGAATCAAGTGGCTGCATATTCATCTGGGCTTGTAGAATTTCACAGGCTTCCTCAAGCCCATTACGCCCTGAAGTAGGCTCAGGTTTGGATACAGGGAACTGTTCTGCATAGAGAGAGAGAGAGAGAGAGAGAGAGGCAAGGTCTGTGTGCAGGTTAAAATGCCCCTCTTCATCTTAATAACACTGCTATGAAGTTCTTCACACTTTAAGAAAGCTGATAAGTGTAGCACAGACATATCTCTTAAAGCAGTGGGCTATGAGGTGAAGCCCCGAAAGACATCTGCATTAAACTATACCCCAGTCAGACAAAAAAAAAAAAAAATGCACTGGTTGCATAGTGAGTTGCATAGTATATAACACACACACATAATTACAAGCAAAGATCTGGAGGCAGGTTCAGGATGGAACTGGAGCAGAAGCAAAACAGGAAGTTTTGGAAACAAGAAGGTAAAGAGGAAACTGCTGTGACTAGAGCTATGTATAAAATGATGTAGTCCTGCCATGCACTTTTAGTACAAGTACTAGGTTTGGACTTTGATATTCTATGAGACACAGTGTACTGTAATACCTGGATGATGTATTAAATCATCTGGATACACCTGATACACCTGTTTCAGGGCCAATATTAACCTGAATTGCTGCATCAGTTCAGTACTGCATTAATGTGTCCCCCATGTCCCCCCCTCCAATCCTATCCACTATGCTGTGAACGCATTTGGTGTTGATCGACAAGACAGATCTTCCATTTGGACACAGTTCACGCTTATAGGCTTTGGATTAGTACCTGGTATTATCCGATGCTCAGAACTCGGATTTGAGTATCGTATTGAAAAAAAGTGGACGAAAAAGTTGAGGAAAGAATCGGTAATGTACAATATAACCTGAACAAATGCACTTTATTTTGAAGTGATATTTAGCGTAATAATTCATTATCTGTAAACATCTGAACGAACTCCTCCACGCTTAGGCTTTGCCTCTGGTTAAGATTTCCTTGAAAAAACTCCCAAACTGTGGCTTTAATCATGTTTATCCCACGAGCACTACGGATGTTTGGGACAAGGGGATATTTTTAAAATGATGCTGAAACAGACTCAAGGGAAAATGACAAGTTTCACTAGACAGAGGTCCCGATTCAAGCTGAAACAATCCGAGGCAGGAAGTGGGCCACGCTCCGCTCTCTCATGTGAGGCCCTGAGGTTTTTGCGCTGGTCCGTTTGGGCCGTGACCTCTGAGAGAGCTGGCAGGCTGGCTCGAAAAGGAAGAGACCATGACTCACTCAACACCGCTCTCAGAGCACAGAAACATCAGACGCACCGTTCCGGAGAATAGAGAAAGCCGTAAAAGTGCAACAAAAGCAGGCGGGTACCACCAAAAAGAACAGGGTGTGATGCAGTTGGACTTTTATTTGCCTATTGTCTAAAAGCAGAGTGCAAAACGCTGCTTCTTTCTATCCAAGCTCTTGTGATCACGTGCCAGGTAAATAGATCTTGGGATAAACTCTGCCCAGTGTGCATTGGAATTTAGTGCTTGCACTGGGCATAGGGTTGTGTGTTTTTTAACACACACGGGGTCCCGGTTTGGTCCGGAGATCGACAGGAAAGCTCTGTTTGTTGTAGAAATGTGCCAAACAGGAAGTGGAGGAAGTGACTGAGATGACAGTGTTGGGGTGAGAGGATAAGACCCTGAGCTCCACCCGGTGCTGCGCTTCAAAGCACCACCATCGCTGTGGGTCTACGCAGACAGGAAACAGCTTTACCAACACAACGCCAATCACAAGTGCTGCAGTTGTGCAAAAATCAGGCATTTAAAAATTTTGAAAAAATTGAGTACTTGTTGACCGGAGTGTAGAAAATCAGTTTACACAGAGGTTACCTACATCACACACCTGTTCCACTCTCATCTGATTGTAGCATAATTTGGGGGCTTTTCATAGTGATGGAGTGAATAAGAAAAGCCATTTGGGATTTGACCAAACAGTATTGGATATAGATTTTTTTTTTACCTACATCCTGGGTAGCCTATGTAATTTACAGTCTTACTAATTATCAGAGGCACGACAACGTTGCTGTGAGTCTATCTATCTATCTATCTATCTATCTATCTATCTATTCTATCTATCTATCTATCTATCTATCTATCTATCTCTCTATCTCTCTCTCTCTCTCTCTCTCTTCTATCTATCTATCTATCTATCTATCTATCTATCTATCTATCTATCTATCTATCTATCTATCTCTCTCTCTCTCTCTCTCTCTCTATCTATCTATCTATCTATCTATCTATCTATCTATCTATCTATCTCTATCTATCTATCTATCTATCTATCTATCTATCTATCTATCTATCTATCTATCTATCTATCTATCTATCTATCTATCTATCGCTACAGGGGCAAGAAAAAGTATGTGAACCCTTTGGAATTTCATGGTTTTCTGAATAAATTTGTCATAAAATGTGATCTGATCTTCATCTAAGTCAGGGGTATTGACAAATATAATGTGTCTAAAATAATAACACACAAAAAAATTCTGATCTTTCATGTCTTTATTGAGAACAACCAAAAAAAACTCATAGTGCTTGTGGAAAATGTATGTGAACCCTTGAGTTAATGACCTTAAAAAAGTTTTTTTTTTTGAACACCTGGAGTCTGGTTAAGAAAATCAGTTTGGAGGTGTGGACTACAGATACTTTGATGATAAAAACCCCTCAGACTTTTGGAGTTTCCTCTGCACAAGAAGCACACGCTTATGTGAGGCTTGCCTCGCCAAAACGAGCTTATGTTATGACAAATTTATTCAGAAAACCATGAAATTCCAAAAGGTTCATATACTTTTTCTTGCCACTGTATATCTATTTCTCTCTCTCGCTCATATATATATATATATATACATATACACCCTTTATGTACTGGCAAATCGGGACAAGCGGGATTAGTGGTAGGAGCAAAATTCCTCATCAAAAATATGTTTCTCTCATTAAAGAAAAGATTCATCTTAATCCAGAAGAACAGCTGGACCTGGGTGTAGAGAGTATAATTCAGTTTATACAGAGATCATTTATGACTGTTTCAGCTTTGCTCTTGACGTGTCTAAATATTGTTTCTCAAAGTCTACAGTGTGGTGTGCTGAAGTGTTTTCCCTCCACTAAATGTTGATTCAGCCCATCACCTGGTTATTAAGTCTGCTTCATAAGTGGAATCAGGTGTGAAAACAAAAGGAAAAAAAAAAAAAAAAAGACTAGACCTAAACAACCGCTTTTGTATGTTTTACTGAACTGCTGCAAATTTTTCATGGCTGCGGGATGCCACTACTGCCCACTGCATTCGTTTTAGAACCTCAGACCACTTAGCATGAGCAGGTATTTCCGTTTCTTTCAAATGGACCCAAGAAAGACAACTAGTTTTGACTGTTTTACATCCGCCGCAAGGAATTCAGTCTCACAACAGGTTACGAAAACAAACCAAAACAAGCAAGGATTTGCAAAGTTGTATTACAAACCTGGAGGCATTTCTGCACAGGTGTAAATGACAGCAGAGACAAATACAGGTGAAAATAACTACACACAGGTGACCATAATGATCGGGATGGGGCGGGGCCAAGGCAGAGCTAGCACTAATAAGCAAGCAGGAAGTGTTCATGATGTGAGAGATGACTTGTATGAATGAGATCATTGTAAACTAAAATGTAAGTGCAGGCTATCAAGGACAAATCAATTGTGATACTTTAAAACAAAGTGGAGCTACATTATTATTATTATTATTATTATTATTATTATTATTATTATTATTCTATTTCACAAGAAGGAAGGGAAATCAAACAATTGGCACAAAAATAGATTTGAACACCTGATCAGATACACATAATGAGCCTCAGATATCAGTGTATTGTTATGTAAATATATTGCAGTATTGATACGATAGTATATCTGATATCCCCCATCATATCAAAACAGTGAGGTTTTATAAATATGAAGACATATTTCTAATGAATCGGTGCAGTCATTTATCAGAAGTTTTCGGTAGACACCGATGGCCAGATCATTTGTCTGCACACACCTTTAATAACAAAAGTGGTTGATTATTTTGTCTCCTGCTTTAACCTCGGTCTGCGGTGAGATTAAAGCAAAACACACAAAAGAAAGGTTTTTTTTAGGCTTATTTGAGGCCAGTCCGGTCCACACCAGTGCACAGTCTGTGGAGGTCCAGATACAGGTCTCTAGGTGTGTAACTCAGTCACCCTGCCAAAACTAACACAGTGTGATGCTGGGGTAATGGGGGGTTTTCAAAAGAAACGACAACCTGCTTTTTATCGCCGCCAGCTTGGATCAAGCTAATCATAGCCACAGGAATGCAAACAGCTCTACCCATGGAACTTATCACAAATTCACACTGAGATCAGACACTAAACCGTGCATGCCTACCCCCCCAAGCTCCAAACACCCCTCCTTCACCAAACCTCTCCGACCCCCTGCTTTTTAAAGGAATGTTCAAGCAACAAACCAACAAATTCTTCACACTTCACAAAAGCTTAAACACAGTTACACAAAACATGTTTGGAGTTTTGCATCACAGCAGGGCAGATAAAAAAAAAATTTCCCCACACCTAAAATCTTTAATAAGATATAAGATTATTAAACCCATTTCTAATACCCCCCCCCCAATATATATATATATATATATATATATATATATATATATATATATATATATATATTTAAAATTAATACCATGTATTTCTAGAAAGGAGCAAATGAATAAATAAATCAATAATAAAAGTCTAGAAATAAGTTGAATAATCTTATATTCGGTTTAGGTCATTTTATAATAGAAAACACTAGATAAATTGGACTATATTGAAGATATTCTCACTTGCTAAGATGTCATTTTTTTCGCAGTCACGTTGTTATACTTTTTTTTGGTAATCTCATTTTTAGCAATGTTTTTCTAAAATAGCAACAATAGCTTGCAGTTACAGCTTTCCCCTTAAAAAGATTGGAGACAGGGTCTAAAGGAGCAGAATGATACCAAACTACCAGAGAGAGAGAGAGAGAGAGAGAGAGAGAGAGAGAGAGAGAGAGAGAGAGAGAGATGTCGTCTAACATGGCCACCTTCAGAAGGTTAGCATTTTAAAAAGTTGTCCAGTGGTGGTCAGTGGAGGTGACTGGATTTTTAACTTTGTTTAAACCCTGAAGACGTTTCGACATGCTAACAAACAACAACAACAACAACAATCTTATGAGAAACTTATATCAATAAAAGTATTACCAAACGTTTCAAAAGGACACGCAGGACAGTTCTGCCCTCTGCTGGCCTTTTGCTGTCAGAATAATAATAATAATAAAAATAAAATCCCTTGGTGTGAGTGTGAGTGCTTGTCTTGGTGGATTTGCTTCCAAACTAAACAAATATATCATTTTATCTTCTGAATGCCTGAGCGAAGAGATCACGTGACTCTATATATCTCACACACACAAAGACACACACACCTCAACCAGCTCACCCACATGCTTCAATTCACACGTAAATGATTTCCACAAGACTAAATGATATTTTCAAACTTTATTTATGTTTTCCATAAAAAGAAAAAAAAAAAAAAAAAAAAAAAAAACTACACATTGAACAGAGCCACTGAAATGAATGCTGCTTGCTTTACGCTGGAGCTGTGAGGACACAGAAACGCAAAGTTCAGACACAAGGAACACACGGAGTTATAACCACAGAGACGCTCAGCACGGTTCAGACGTTCCCTTTCTTGTAGACGCATACACAAAAAAAAAAAATAAAATAAATTTATTAAAAAAAAAAAAAAAAAGCTTTTTCTGGTTTATTTATTAGACCTAATTCTAGTATTATTCATAATATTTCCTGTACATATGATTGGAAAAATAAAACTAATGCAGGGCGGTTAGGAGTTTTTTTTGTTTTTGTTTTTTTTAAATCATAACATAAATTGCACATTATTTCAAGTATTACAAAAATAGATGAATGTAACGTATTACTATTTCTAAAAAAAAAAAAAAAAAAGGCTGAAGAAAATGTCTACAGAAATGCCACGTTTGTTTCGTTGGGTTTATTTTTTATTTTTTGCAAAAATATACCAAATATGAGGACAGTGACTTCCCTGTGGAGTGAATACAAGTGGTTGAACAGCCTTGAGTGTGCTACATTATTATTATATTATATATATATATATATATATATATATATATATATATATATATATATATATATATATATATATATATATACTACGTGATTCCTGTGCATCTCGAGTCACTTCTGTACAACGCTGATGAGACAGCTCTTTATACACACGCCAGACACGACTCCTCACGCACCACAAGCCACACTCTATTGCATAGACTTCAGATTTATGCATACTAGATCATTTTCGCTTCATCTAAAACGTTCCCGTCGTTCGGCCACATCGACAACTCTCTCGCTTTTTTTTTTTCCTTTTTCTTTCTTTTAAAAAGAGGAAGGCATCCACGGAGGAAATTGAAAAAACAAACAGTCTCTTCACCTGCACAACGATAAATCCGTCCGTCATTCTGGGGTATCGTTAATATTGAACACTTACAAATAAACAACAACAACAACCGAGGTTTGAGTAAATATCTGAAAATAGACTTTCTTTTCGTAATGTCTCATTCAAGCCTTTACGGTACAATCCAGTGGAAAACTACTGCACTTGTAGTGAGTACTATTATGGCAAAGCGGACAGTTTTTGAGAGGTTTTAAAACGCTACGGGAGTCTGCGTCGTATACGCTGCACACTGGTACACGTTGAACACCTGACTCATACAAAGCATTGACAGCATATAAAATCTAATAAAAAAATTTAAAAAAATCAAAAATCAAACACACCCTGAACTTGCATATTATGCGTCACGTTTAAAACTTCTTTCACAGACATGTCTACCTGATAAGAGCGATGCAGCAGCGCTTTAGTCACTTAAGTCTGCCCAGCTCTCTTAGTACACTCCGCTCAAACATTAACACGAACACCATCGCTCTCATCATTTCGTACATCGCGAACTCGTCAAAGAACATTCCGTGCAGTAACTCGGTGTATACCGTAGTATAGAAACGACTTCGATTCCAGCGTTTGTTTTTAACATGAATGTCGATGGAAAATGGCAAGAAAGAAATAACCGCGCTTTTTTATTTTATTTTTAATTGTTTTTGTTTTGTTTTCAGGATCGCGAAATCTGAACGTTATCACTTATGTTCGAGACGGTTTTCATTTTTACTCCTAATGAACGCCATTGTAATTGAACTAGCAATAAAAAACGTCCCCCGGTCACTTACGGGAGTAACGAAAATACAGCACCGACCGACAAATTAGCACCAGAAACACTGACCACCACACCTCAGACGTTTCCATAGAAACATGTCTTTTTAGGCTGCGGTTTTCTTTTACACTTCAGTCTATCTGTAAAAGTCGAAATTCTAAAAGCGTTCTGTGCTCCTTTCCGTCTCCCGGCTACACAGAAGAACAACGCGGACACCATTACGTTAGTATCAGGTTGGATTTTCCATCAAAGGCAGACTGGAGTTTCAGAAGAACTACAGAATTTGGCAACCGAAAATAAACAAAACAAAAAAAACTTGCCTCTTCTATTGGCCTGTATCATATTTCACTGGCTCACGAACGAGACGTGCTGAACCCGGGTGAGGAATTCATTTTGAAACTTCAGCTAAAAACCCGAAATGGCGATTGAGCAAAACATCCCGTCCGCTCATCCCGTGAAGTAATGACGGCGAGGGAGGTTCAGACACAGGGCAAAACATTTCAACACTGATCATCGCATTTTCCAAAAATGCGTCACAGTTCAGCAGTTCAGAGCTGAAAAGGTGTTAACTTGGTGTCGATGTGTAATTAATCTGCATCAACAACAACAGAAAGAAAGAAAAAGGGAAAAGATTAGAACGAACGTTAGCACAGCAAATGATAAAAACACGAACTTGTACAACAATTTGTGTCTAAATATATTTCAACCGTCCTCGTCTTTCGTTGGAATGTAGGTTCATTTTGAATTACGCCGATGATTTGAATCGTTTTTGCCGGATACACGATCGATCGATCGTAAACAATTATTTCATCCTGGCAGAAAGAAGTTGGTAGAGCAGAATTAGGCCATCGAGTGTTGAAGCAGTGATTTGGGTTATTTTTAACGACGACGACAACAACAACAAAACAAAACAAAACAAAAAAAAAACGAGCATTAATAGACTTCCATTATCGTCATGGACAGTTCCACAGGGAGCCAAAAACTCCCAGCAGGAAATGAAAGCAAATCTGAACAGGATACACGTTCCTTTTCCTGAGAGAGCTTTAAAAACGTGTGCCCTCTCGCGCTCACTTTCTCTTTATATAAACACTCATATACACACCAACACTAACACAGAGTGCTAGCGTCCCTTACAGGTGGAATTGATGCACCTAAAACGATACACCTATGGACAGGTCTTCATTATAGTTTTCATCTCTTTCACTTAAACCATTTCCAGCTGTTTGGTTTTTTTGTTTTTTTTTGCCCACATGCCAACGTACCACAAACATTAAACCGGAAGCGAGATGTATTTTCCAGACTATAGGACACAATGTACACGTACATAGACGTAATGTACACGTCAGGATTCCCGCCCTCGCCCAACGCAGTCATGTGCACACGTTTGAAACATTTTAACAAGTACGGATACGTGACGTGAAGGAGCGACGAGCTTCCCGAATTGGCGCCAAAACAAAAATCTACAATCTACAGGCATGCAGTCGTGTAGGCGAATTAATTGCCGATATGCCAATCATGGCACTATATAAAGCCCAATATTGAGATTCCAGTCGTGTTACACGTGGAGGTTCGGTCACATAAAGGATTAACGCGATGATAAAAACTTGATGCGAGATTCTCGCAGGATCATGTGACCTCATCTTGCGTGTAAAAATATGAGCCTATAAATCGAGATCATACAGAAACCGATTGCATCTCGATGTGTAGCTTCAAATCTTTAATTAAGACTCGGCGTGAACGCTGATTTTTACACCGAGTAGCTCGTAGCTAACGAAATGTTCATTCAACCGAGTACTGCTGAGATCTCATTTCCTTAACGAACACAAAATATACATTTAATCCATCAGGTAAGTAGCTGCGTTTATTTCTTTTTGCCTGAAAGAAAATGACTCGAGTTAGTAACATGTGAAAACAATCTGTCCTGTTTTTATTTTAAAAAAAAATAAAAAATAAAAATAATAATAATTCGCTCCTAATTGTAATTATGCAGAAGTGACATGAATCACGGACGCAGCTCAGCGCAGAGTAGTTCGTGGCCTTTTTACTATAAAGAGTAGCTCGAGTTAGCTACGTTTAAAAAGCTTTCACAGAATAAAGCATATTCATTTGTTATACAATTTTTTTTACATATATATAGTTTACTATATATTTCCCCATCTTTACTGTCCTTTTAAAACAAAAGGACTGTGTCTAAGGTTTTACGTCATATAGTGTTGGTTAAACTCGTTGCATAGACGATCTCTTCTTGCCCAGTTCGCTACAGCGTGGGCGTCGCTATAATGTAATGCTATGCAAAATGACTTCTATGTACACTGCACGTCAGAGTTTAAAAACGAATGCATAGACAATATTTCCATCTCGGCGCTTTTAGTCAAGCTCGAATTCGTCATGGCGGATATTTTTCACGGCCTCGGAGGTACGGTTTTTACTATCGATTCTTGACCTCTATGGATAACCGCAGAAAATAATCCCAAATGAATAGGTGTGGTAAAGATTTCATCATATCCTGTAAGAGAAAGCGTTCTTTTTTTTTCCAAAACACCTTTTCTTAATTATAGAGACACTCTAGGAAGCATTCTCCCAACCAAAACCAAACCAAACCAAACCAACAATGGATGAGTTAAGCACACCACACTATGAAATAGAGGTAATATTGAACGATATGCAGTATTTCATTATTAATATCGGACATATTGGCTGCAGGACATGTAACCTACTCTCTAGAATGGACACGATCCCAACAAGTGATTATGATAAAGGTCAAAGCATTATACGTTCTTACATTAGAATATTTGTTGTTGGTTTTTTTTTTCTATTTAGGGGAAAATATGTCTACAATGACACATCTCTAATTTATACAGAGATCACTGATGCTGAATGAATCATTACTAAACAGACGTGTCTGGAAAACTCATCCTGTCCAAATAGGACTTTACATGTTAATCGCCAGATTTAATAGATTTTTTTTTTCTCTTCTCTCCTCTAAACGTGAATTAACTAGAGCTTCTTACGATCGCTAATGCAGCTTATAGTCCAGAAAATACCGTCCCTGTTTATGAGTCTTTAAACTCGTCGGTTCATTTTATGCACGTCATAAAACCCTGTATAAACACCTATACGGTGTTACTGTGTTGTTGTCTTTGTAATTATGGAGTTTGTTTTCTAATGGGAGATGGGAGAAGGGGGAGGGGCAAGGTGCTGTTTTTAAAACAAATGATAAATAAATAAAATAAAATCATGTGTATGTGATGTATGCGTGGTTAGTGAGCACATCTGCTAGCATCATACGTCGTCTTCTTAACAACTCCGCTCCTACAATCCTTTGTAAGCTGCAGTACCCCTAAAACGCCGAGGTAAAATCTGTAGAGTGTCTCTTCATCAGCGCAGGGGTCAAGAGCCGTGCTGCATCTTTGTTTTGTTGTCTTTTTTACTGTACTATGATTACAATAACAATTGGGATACACTGCCCTCTATTGGCCCATTTTGCAACGCGCACAAGCGGGAATGGAGGAGACGGGCCTTGTATTAGCGGAGTTTGCACAATCGCACAATTGTGAATCACGTAAATCACAAGTCCTCCTCCATGCTGAAGCTGCTCCTGCGGCTGCTGGTCTTCGACGCTCCGGGTGAGACGGAGGAGAGCAGGGGGTCGGCGCCGCCGTCATCCATCAGAATATCGCTCAGGCCCATTTCTCCGGCCATCAGACCGGGGCTGAAAATGGAGGAGGCGTGGTCATCCAGCTCGCCGAAAGTCAGAGTTCCTAGGTCCAACGGGACGTTCATGGCCCCGCCCACCGGAGAGGCAGAAGGGGGAGGGGAGAGTAAAGAGGAGACGTGGGTGTGGTTTAATGTTGGGCCGCCCAGAGTGAGGAGCGTTGTGGTGACAGGTTCAGTGCTGTGCTGCACAGACGTGAGCTGCTGCTGCTGCTGCTGCTGCTGCTGCTGATGGTGATTGACGATGGAGTCTGAAAGCTGAGAGGGAACGAGGCCGTGGAGACGAGCCTGCATCTCCAACTCCTGATCCGAACCACACCGAGGGGGAAACAAACACTTCAATATCAAACGCAGACCAGAGTTACAGCAATCACACAACCTGAACACACGAGCTGCCGGAATGTAGAGAGGTTTACTAAACACGCAACTGTCATTTCAGCTCTTTCCTTTCAGCGCTGGAATCTGTCACATCTTCCAGATGCATCACTTTAGGTTTAAAAAGAAAAATCACTTTCTTTTTGGTATTTATTCTTTACTTCTTGTATCTTTTCCCTATTTGATTTTTACTTTCCTATCATTTTCCTTTGTTCTTTTTCCTTTCTTTATATTTCACTTTCCTTAATTCTTTCTCTCATTTTCCTTTCTTTTGATTTCTCGTTCTTTCTTTTTTATTTCTATTTCTTTCACCCCCCCCCCATTTCGTTCCTTCCTTTCTATTTCCTTCCTTCATGTCTTCCATTTCCCTTACTTTCCATTTCTGTCCTTTCTATTTCTTACCTTTCTCTTTCTTTTTCTACCTACCTTTTTAATTTTTCCTCCTTTCATTTTCCGTCCTTCCTTATCCTTTCCTTTCTTTCTCTTCCCTTTCCCTCCTTCATTCGTTTATTTCTTCTTTATTTCCATGTCCTTTCTGTCTTACCCTTTCCTTCCTTTCTATTTCTTACCTTTTCCGTTCTTTCTTCTTTATCTTCCATTTTCCTCCTTCAATCTTTTAATTTTCCCTTCTTTCATTTTCCTTCCTTTCTTCCCTTCTTTCTACCTTTCCGTGTCTTCGCTCTCTGAGAGAGTCACGGAGAGGCCGTGCCTTAACAGAATTTGAGAAATTCTAAAGTAGTGCCTCGTTTATGATTCTTGGTTCACTTCACCCGTATGACCTTGGATACCTGCGAATAATAACACAACACCTCAATAACTTTCTTGCTGACTCTCGACTTCCTACACTGCCCTCGAGCACTTCACACCGCTCTGACAATCTGCCTGTAGCTTTAACTCAAAGCAACGTCCAAGACAATATAATGAAGGCGTTTATTTTCGTTTCGTCAGATTACAGGGTCATTTAACTCCGGATACCTGATCCTCACGTGCACGGTTATGAAACTCTCGACGGCAGGTGAGCTTAAAACAGAAGAGAAGAAGAAACTGCGAGAGATCAGACCTGTATGCGGAGCAGCAGTGCGCGGTTGGTGTTCTCAAGCTTCTTCTGCCTCTGCTCCATGTCTTTAGCCCTTTGCTGCTCCTTCTGCAGCTTACGGATGTAATCCACCGACGCCTTCAGGATGGTGCCCTTGTTCCAGCGCATCTCACTGAATACGAGAAGAAAAGCACAGAGGCACGGTTACACACAAGTCTAATAAACAAAAACAAGTGTCATAAAATAAACTCGAGAAATATTTGAGAAAAATGGCAAGAAATGGAAGGAGCGAAGTATACTGGTATACTGACGGGTCACTGGATTTGGGAACGAGCTCTCCCAGTTCCTTAATGCGGTCGTTGATGTTGAATCTCCTCCGCCTCTCGACTGTGAAGGAATAAACTCACTTTAGTAACCCGGTAGAACACTACTATTAATTGATCAAATTCTTCAGGAAAACAGGCTTGATTATCTCTCTGTTCACGATAACGGATGTTCTTAAAGAGTCACTGGTTACTTTCGGTTTCATTAACGAGAACATGGAAATGAAATTTCAATCTGATTCAGAAACCACGATCAAAGGGTTGGAGTCGAGAGCAGATGAAACTCACTGAGGTTGTGGTTGTCTTTTTTCTGCCGTTCCTTAATGAGAGCTTTCGCTTCGGCATCTGAAAACATTCAGAACATCATGGGAGTCAGAAGGATTTCTCAAATACCAAACCCTACTCAGGAGGAACATGAAAGATTATGGGCGGTTTTCTAAAATTGGGTGTGATCAAGGACATTTCTTATGGTCTCCGTGTATCTACCACTACAGCAATTAAAGCACGATTTCCTCGGATTGAATTCCATGCGATAAGAATGTCCGTGAAGCACCAAAGGGCAATGGAAGTGGTGCAGTGGTTGCATACTGTATGGTGGGACTGACTTCAGGTTGCGCTTGTGAATTGCTCATTTTAATCCCAACTTTAAAATCGTATAAATATAATTGAGGTCTTGAGTAGATCCATGCCTATCTTCAGACGCCGACCGTACGGCGCCAGAGCAGCGGGAAGGGAGTCCGGGTTCGATCACTTTTAATGACAGAGTTCTGTTCATTAAATAAAATAAAAATCTTTTTATATAAAGTATAAATGATGTAGCACTATTGCAAAAAAAAAAAAAAAAAAAAAAAAAAAGGGCAGCTCAAACAGACTCCAACCAATGGCTGAAGTCAAGTCTATTCCCACTGCCCTGTGATGGTGAACGTGTGTGGACTTCAACTTAAAATGAATGGAATGGGAATCGATCTACGACTGAAATTGGGGAAAGCTGGAGGAAAAAAAAATTGTACACGTTATAAATAATTCAAATATATTTACTTCGGGAAATAACATGCGGTTTTTCACCTGTTGGGCTGTTGTCAATTTCAAACCCTGGGAATAACACCACAATGCTAGGAATAATCGATGTAACATATTGGCCACTGAAGTAATTCATACGCTTTTGCCATTAAAGCTAGCAGATGTGCATATACGGTACAGATCGACGGAGCAGCGGTGCAGAAATAAAGACAGAAAGGTTTGATGAGGTGTGAAATAAAAAAACCCAAAGAAATAACATACAAGGTTGATGATCAGGTTGACTACCTGTCAGCTCCGTCTTAACGTTCTGCAGGTTTGCGGGACAGGAGTTACTGATGGTAATGGTGGGCGTGGTCATCCCGGCACTGCTGTACACATCCAGGACATTTCCTGAGAGTGGCAGCTGCAAACAGCCAATAGCAGAGTGTTAAATCAGGCCCCTCCCACTCACCGCGCGGCCTCTATCTAAACGCCGCAACAGCAAGGCGTGATGTGGTGTGGTGTGCCATGTGCGTTTAGGACAACGCAAAATAGATTGGTATCTCCGAACTGCCATTTCACACGCCCCAAACACAATTAGTCCGTACTCAAACCCCTGTTCTGGATCGTGTATCGTTGTTTAGACCACAAAAAAAACCTCAATGACAAACAGTTCAAAGTTAAACACTCCGGAGTGAAAGTCGTTTTTTTTCCCCCTTTCCGGTAATTCCAGTCTTATGACGGTGCCTTCACCCGTGGTTTGGAAAGCCAAAAGTGTCAGCCATAACCGGCACTAAGGAACACACCAGACGCCCATCCTTGCTCACGTCCCGTACGGCTTCGGAACGAAAACGCTGCGTCTCCAAAACACGAACCATTTTTGTGCTCGTGTCTGTTACAATGCTGAGAAGAACCCACGTTTACCTCCTCCACATGCCAAACGAGCACGCTCGATCCGGTCGTCACTTACGTACATCGTGCGGCCACCGTCTCGTTCACTAGACAGAAACAACGCGTCTCCTGCACGGCATGCGATAACTCTATAAATCCACCTGATGTGGAACGAGCTCGAACGATAACAATATTCCAAGGCCATGTGCGATACCGTGTCCTTAAACGTCTTGCGACAGCGCTGCTATCAAGATCCCCCAAGGACCCACAGAACCTTAAAAACCTCTAATGAATGAATACGTGCAATTCAATAAAAGCTGTAACAGTCATTTCTGCGTTTTGAGGTCCGATCATGCACGAGAGTGTCACGGTTTAACGTTAAGGAATCAACGAACGACACGTTTAAAGATTATAAATGGTCCAGTATGGACGTTTCAGGTACAAAAACAGCCAACAAAGAATCAACGGCATTTAAACTTCCTTCAGAGCTTCCTCTTTCTCCTCGGTGCCTGGGATTTTTGCTATTCGAACACGAACATGTGCTCTCTCAGACATTAATCGTACACCGTAGTCTACGAGACACTGACAACTCCGTCCAGACACAGCGAATCATTTACACGCACATTTCTCATCAAGCTACTGAATTTGTACGGCAAAAAAAAAACAAAAAACAAACAAACACGTCCTACCTGTTACAGGCCGCATCGACATAACTACGTCCTGCTGAATCGGCCATCGTAATTCCCAAAAACAAGTAAAGTAAAAAAGTACCCAGTTTACCTCAGTCTTAAGCCTTTTCTTTTCATTCTCCGACACTAAAACCAGAATCCTCATCTTCTCCTAACTCTCTAACAGCATGCACTTGTTCCTCTTTCTGTCACAGCTTTAAAAAAAAAAGAAAAAAAAAAAAAAAGAAAAAAAAGGAACGTTGAGAATGGGGAAATATCTCTCAGATAAAAAAAAAAACCTTTCACTGTTGGCTATCAGCTTTAACACACACACACAAAACCTATGCCTCTGTGTGTGTGTATATAAAAATGTGTGTGTGTTTAACCCCCACTCAGTCTGTGTAACTCAGTGTGTTCCCCACCCAGCCCCACCCTTTGGTAACCATGTGTCAGAAGTGTATGTTGGTTTCCAGAGAACTACTGGATTCCAAGAGCTCCTGCACAAATTCAACCGCACACATCCAAAGAGCAGCCGGTTCATTAGCGACATGCCGAAGCCTGAGCGCTGGTAGCAACGCTCAAGTAATTATGACTGCAAGAATTGCTGCAACGAATGCTTCCTGAAATGCCGGCTGAATTAAACTCATTGTATTCAGTTCTGATGTCGAAACGTCGGAGTTATTCGGTGCGTTCGAGGGAAGCCGTGCAGTCGCCGTTTACGAGAATCGTCCCGCTCGGATCATCGGATGTCTTCTGACAGATCAGAGCTCACGTCTGGCGCAACGTTAGCCTTTCTCAATCTGGAAGAACCCGCTGCAAAGAAGCGTCGGCTTGGCCGTAAACGAAATGCGGATATGTATTCGGAGTTGGGTCAGGGTTCGTCTGGTGATAAAGAGCAATGTTTACGCAGGGAAAGAGTCGGGTCACGCGGCTGATTCAGAGTGTGTCACTCAGATCAGGGAACTTACGTGTGTGTAGTTCGTGCCTCAAAGGGTGCAAGGCTTTTCTTTAGTATCCGATACGGTGTTTATCGATCACGTCTAGACCGCCGCCTTTAAACACGAGAGCTAACCTTTGAACACTCAAAGAAAAATCAAGGACAGAACATGTGGAGTGAAGAAAGAAACGACAAGCATTCAAAGAACCTAAAAAGCCCCATGCGAGTGTTGTAGCTCACCATGTGCTTTCCTTCATGGCCACAATTCACCTGTGTTCTAATGGCTACTTCCAGCATGATGATGCACAAAGCACTCCTGTATGCTCCTTCATTCAGAACTCTTGGAAAAGCTCGTCTTTCGGTCTTATTTTCGGTTAACAGTTCTCGCCGATTATGACGTCTATGGCTATTTATGTCGCACGCTTAAAGATCAAAAACAAAAAAAGAACCTCACACAAGTGTAGTCTGTATCGTAGGGTTCTAAATCAATGGTCTTGCTTCTACGTTTATACTCCAGGTCCGTATCTTCCACATTCCTAACAATAGTGTTTAAACAATCTGCTTGAACAGGAAGTGCACGGTCAGTTTCCCTTTCAACGTCCAAAGCACAAATTCACAAGTTCTGCCTCATAACTGCCTCCTACGAAGCGGCAGAGCAAATCGATTCGGATCTCCACCACACCTGTACTTTTCCGTTGGCTCTGTTCGCGCGACCGACGATGAGAGTGTCGGATGAGCTCGGAAACGAGAAAGGGCGTGTTTCCAGGACGCTGGGACATACCGTGTTGGGCAGCTGCAGGCTGGGGTCAATCAGCGTCATGAAGTCGTCGTTGTAACTGGACTCCAGGCTGATGATGTCATCGATGACGCCATCCATCTGCGTGTTAACGAAGAAACGAAAGCGATTACAACTCGTTACTCGAGAATGTGCAAAAACAAAAAACTACAGCTGCTTGACGATCAAACAGAAAGGTCCTTGAGCTGGTCACTGTCTGTGCTGAGTCATACGTTCTTACAGGTCGAAAATAAACACAACGTGCAGCAGTTTCATGGTGACGCACTGCCCACACTGCCATGAGACATACAGCCCGTCATTTCAAACACCAGCTAAACCACATTACAGCCCGCTATGTGCGAGTCCTACTGCCTTAACGAGACGCAAACATTAACCTTATACAGCGTGTACTTCATGTCGTGGCTCTGTAGCGGCCTGGCTCGAGCCACGACATTCAGGACGGTTAAGGAGTCGCCGCACGTCCAGTGGAGCTTTAATAGCCAAACCCACAAAGCGTGCGAAGTGTGCAGGGGCCCATTGGGCTGCTAGTGTGATATTTACCAGCACAATGCGGTACTCAACGGCGAGTGCACGAGAGGGGCTGGCCAACTTCACAAGGACCTGAAAAAGTGTGCGATTGTATTTACCGACGGAACTGAACACACCGATAAAGGAACTAGACATACTGCTGCTCTGTCATCAGAACAAACGGTGCATTAATTACCAAATAGCTTAGCGTTTCATGGTTCTAAATAGGGTGTATTTAAAGATTAAGCTGGCTCGGTTTTGTAGTGCCGACTATTAAAAGAGCCGGCGAAGGAACTCGACACAGCAGGTCTGACTTCCTTGCGTTCTGAGACCCAGGACCGTTCATTAGTAGGTTGTGAAATTTTCAGCCAAGCCATATTTTCTTTGTCAGAGACTTTCTTCATACTTGATATATACTGTCATCTTATTGCAGATTCCTTAATCGTTGCTAAAACGCCTAAATATGTCCCAATATCACTATTTAGCAAAAGGTGGAAATTTCAACAGCAATATGTTTTTTTTGTTGTTTTTTTTATAGTATGGAGACAAAAGTTATTCAATGTGTCGTTATTCACATGTTCAATTCATACTTTTGCTTTACGTGTTTACAGATTATACACGGGTTAATGCTTTCGGGCTTAGCCCCACCCCTGAGCTATGTTTAGCCGTACGTTCGACCGGATCATTCTACAGTAGCGAGATGTTTCAGTTGAAACCTCCAGAGTAGTAATCGTGCTGATTTGACGGCACAGGGGCAGTGGTGGCTCCAGGGGCGTTGTACACACAAGTTACATCTCTGATCATAAATCTGAAACTCCTTTTAAACGGGGAAAATAACTAAATAAATAAATGAAAAACTCCTCTAAGAATGTTTTACTAAGCACATTAGTGTAAAAGTGTCACGACGACGCGTATCAGACGTCAGCTACCGAATTAAATTCCGTAATAGGATCATATCAAAATATTACCCTCTAAGCCGTCTTAGGATAGCAGAAATCTCTGACTGACACAAGGCTACGTGCGGTGCTACTGGGCAATAAGAGAAGTTTTCAGTTCCTGTTCTTTAATAGGTTATAAAAACCCTGACCAGGTCACAGTTGCCCCACCTATATGCCTAGACATTATTCGGCAAAGACTACACGCGGGACAACATACTTTCCAGACACGCGTTCAGAGTCGAGTCTGTAGTTAATACTGAAACTGTGCACATCTCTATTCAGACCTCAGATGTAACTACAGACTTGAGCCCTTTTCAGTCAGAAAACCATAGAATGCCATTCCAGGGCAAAATTCAATTAATTAATTCAATTAACGAAGCATACTGTCCCCGTAAAGTCTAGAGAAATGTTTATTTACGCACAGAGGACTCTAGAGAAATTGGAGGCTGCATTGTATTCTTAGATAGGGGGCAGTGGTGGCTCAGTGGTTAAAGGGTTACTGATCAGAAGGTCAGGAGTTCAAGCCCCAGCACTGCCAAGCTACCACTTTTGGGCCGTTTTATACAACGCTCAGTTGTATAAATGAGATAAATGTAAGTCGCTCTGGATAAAGGCGTCTGCCAAATGCCATGAATGTAAATAATTATGAACTACACTTATTTAAACTGTGTTTATCTTTTAAACCTTTAAACCACAGGCACGATTTCTTCACGGAAGAGCGCATCGGATGAACAGGAACGTCAGCATCATTTGATTGATTGGACAACAATTAAAAACACGCTACGCTGCCTAGATTCTGCGTACAAATTACAACTGACTCTAATTAGTGCTACGTAGCTATACTCAATTGTGTGCACAATTACCAGTCACACGATTTTAGCAATTCTTAATCAAATAAATATTTCTCATGTACTACAATGTGCAGGATTACGCGCTTTAGTACAAGCTGGAGAATCATCAGGGTGGAAGACATGTTGTTCAATTAAGCCAGTTTTGCAGCGATTAACTACGACTATTCATGTAGCAATATGTAGTCGATATACTAGGCTTCTATTTCACCGAATGAATGCCATCTTCTCATGTATATCATCATATTAGACTTTCTTTTCATTTGTTTAATTGTCCCTCGCTTCTATGTTACACCCTTTTACATTTGACGGCAAAGGTTAAATAAAAAAATAAAAAAAACCCCAACATGAACTATTTTTATTTTTTTGGCCTGCATTTCCTTATGCCTTATGCTATATATAGACCTGTCGAAAAACCCGTCTCGGATGCTTCTACTCAAGGAAACAATTGCCGACCTCAGAGGTGTGAACTACACACGGGTGATTGAAAATGAATTTTTAATTAATCTTGACGCGTCTTTGTAAATCAATCCACACGTTTCATGTTAAATGTTATATTACGGGAAGGATAAGGGTAGTCTGGATGGTGCAGTGCATCACATCATTATGGTGCCCTATTTTGGTTAAACCTATTAATTCCACATGGACGCCAGACATTTCTTGGAAGCTAAAACTGCCGAAGAACAGGTTTCGGCCAAGCTATGTGCAGCACCTGCTAAGCCAAATGAAAACGCACACTGTTTAGCGAAATGGCATGCGGAGAACTCAAGCCGAGCGTGCTAACCACAAACGGTGTGAGACCGACTCTGGATAAGTCATTGTTTTGTGAACTATTGTTTTACAGGGATGTCTGGCCACTAAAAAAAAAATTATAATAATCACATCCTGGCCAAAACATATTCACCTTGTTCACTACTAAAATGTGGAAGTATAATTTTGACTGAAATCCCAAAATCTGACATACATTAATGCTGAAGTTGTCAGAGAGCGTGGATGCGGACCAAGCAAAGTATTTCAACAGAATGAACCGAATATTAGCGACTTTAGTTTCCAATGAATCACAGCTTGTGTGTCAGATCCCGTGTTGTGGACTGTTGCAGAAGGCAGCTCATCCTACCAGAGACTAGTCATACTAGAGCTAGAGCTCAGAAATGGGAAGAGTTTTCACAGAGGATTTTTCAATTTATTTACCCATTCTCTTACCTGATTAGCATGATTAGCAAAAAGTCAACTTGGCTCGTTTAAAATAAAAAATAAATAAAATAACGGCAACAAAAACACAGTGGACAGGGAAGTTCATGTTTCTCCTTCCCACTTCAGATTCAAAACATATGCCTCGTCCGTCGAGTCTGTCATGTTAGTTAAAAGCGGTAACCACTACAAAACAAACTATAACCACTTCAAATTGTCTAATACATAGCCACGAACTGATCCCTAATGGTTAAGCAATAAAACGTAACTGTCGTGTTTGTCGCTAATCGCGACGTCCATAAGCAAAGAAATTTCTGTAACTTGACCGTGCAGTAATGTATGACGTGTAATGAGATTTCTGTGAGAGATCAGAGCTCGTCATGGTTTAGACATTACCTCCTCTTTATTGGAGTTGAGGCTCAGCACAGCCAGAGGGCTGCTGGGAGTGCTGCTGACGGCCTTGGCAAGCTCGGGGGCGGAGCCTGATTGGGGCGAGGGCGACATGGCCAGCGTCTGACTGGCCACTCTGTTGCCGAGGGTGTGAGAGAGGTATTGCTTCACCTGCTGCCTCTGAGCCTGCTGGATGTGGTACTTAGTCGGGTTTTCCAGGTGAGTCTGAACCTGAGGAGAAGCAGAATAAACACGCATTTCGCTTATTTGGTTGCTTAATCGACACTCCGTCATTATCTCTCAACGAGAATGTACGCATTTGTAAAAAAAAAAAAAGAAAAGAAAAAAAAGAGGTGCTTTGGTCTTTCACAAACGCTGCTAACTCGAATGCAATATATTCAACACAATGCACCACACATGCAAATCCCATGGTTAAAGAAGCTGTTTGTAAATTAGCTTCCAGCAAGGTGAAGTGCAATTGCAATATAAACACTGTCATTTGCGTTTTACACCCCATAAGTGGAAAACAAAACATGTTCTATAGGTCCTTTGTTGTTTTTTGGCTGGGGGTAGGGCTAATTTCCGATCCAGAAAAAAAAACCAACAAGCGGATTCCATTGTACAGCCCACGAAATTTTTTTTTTTTTTTTTTATAACACGTGGTTGAAATTATAGCATTACTAAAAGTCGAGTAACACTTTATAAAATTACAAACTGCACCTTTAAACCTCATCAAAGCATTTCACAATAAAGAAATGATGATGTCATCACTGTTAAAATCGGTGTTCATACAGCAGAGTACACCGAGAGATCGTCTCCATAAGCACACCTACCTTCAGCACCTCCACGGGGACCTGTGTGGTCGTGGGGCGAGCGTTGGGCAGAGAGGACGACACGGAGATGGCTGGAGTGGAGTCAGTGGGCCGAAGCTGAGCGCTGGACGCCTGCTGCTGGGCTTCTCTCCTCTCCTGGTCCTGCGCCTGCTGCCTCATCAGCTCCTGCCTCATCAACACCCGTGACGACATGGCGGATGTGCTCAGGGCCACAGCGGGAGCAGCGGGGACAACTGAACCACTAAAGGGGACGGCAAAAAGGGATAAAATAGTTCTAGGTTACAGCTTTCGGTACCAACACGTGCCATCAAATTACTACTAAGGGTACATTGAAGGGTCTGAGCTAGAAATTTGAAGGTGGTAAGAACTGTCAGAAAGCCTCCTGCTGGGCCTTTGAGTAAAACTCTTCACTCACTACTGCCTGTTTTATTTTTTATTTTTTTGTATTCTCGCTCAATCACAAGCCACTTTGGATAAAGATATTTGGGAAATGAATATAACTAAATATGTACTACTAGTCCATCAGTGTCCACTCTAAATGACTACTTATATGAAAACTCTAGTCGAATCACCATAGGTTCTGGGGGCGGAGCTTTGTGTACTTGAATGGGGAATGGGGAGTTTTTTTTAGGTAGGTATATTGTACATATGTAACTATACACTGCATACACAGTGAGATTTTAGAACTTTTCACAAGTCTTCAATGTTGTCTGGTTTTCCTATATACTCAAAGCATTTCTCTCTGACAACACACACACACACACACACACACACACACACACACACACACCCTATAGTTCCTCCAGCTTCTGTATCCTCACTTTCACTTCACCACTTACACTGTTAGTAAGGTGTAACGTTAAGCCTTAATCTTCTGCAAACCTACCATCTCATATCTGCAAAGCTAAATATAAAACGTGAGGAAACCTTTATGAAGATATTTATAAGTTCTTTTGCGCAATAAGAAAATATGATCAACCTGTCTGATGTTTTTGCTTTGGCAGTGCCTTTCATGGATGATGGCTCGCTCACGTCGCAGGATTCCATGTGACGGAACGAGTTTCTCAGTGATCTAATAAAGCCAAAACAGCCCACCTGTACTCACTGTAACAGGATAAACCGCCAACCAAATCTGGCAACCCAACTTCCCAAAACCGAACACACGAGAGTTACAATAGAATTAAAATGAAGAAGAAGAAAAGAAAAAAAAATCCCACGCAAAATGTCGAATTTCCCATAAAAGCCCTGTGTATGTTTTCCCGAGAAGGCCGACGTTGTGCTGAGTCACTGTGGGAAGTCCCAGAGCTTTAAGCAGCCAACGGCAACAACAACAAGCAGATGTGCTCACACACGCTCAGCGCTGAAGCATGCAAAGCCGGAGAGCAGCGTGGCTGTGAGAGAGTTCAGCCCGCAGACTTTCCCCAAACACTTCTTTGACCTTTGAAAGGTGTCTAGTTGCGCAACGCTTTGGTCAATCAGGTGTAATCAAATCTTCAATACGACAACAAGAATTCCTCGCTGGGGCAGGGTTGTTTTTGTAAGCTCGGATTTGGGGGAAGAAAGAAGCAGCACAGAGTTTGATTACAAAGTTAAGGCCTTGGCATAATAACGTAGCGAGCTGCGTTCATTATGGATCTCATGACCAACATTAACTGTTAAACAGACAGACATGGGGCAAAGAAGATAACGAAGCTAAAATCTCGACGTTTAAATATCATTTAGCTAGAAAACACTGCTTTGGTCATATTGAGTGTGATGATCGATACCTGACACGTCCAACAGTGTACATATGCGTTTGCAGAAACATCTATTGCTACAAAAAAAAAAAAAAGCTTTACGGCAAAAGACCTAGAGCATGTCTGTGGCTGAGATGACAATTTTCCCCAAACAAAAGAAAGAAAATGCTCAAGCAAAGTCTACTGTGACTGATACTTAATAATAAGCAGCTCCCTGATTTGTTTCTGACCAAAGAGACGGCAATCCTGTCCACTTGGCTCACAAGACCAGGTCAAAGTTCACCTACGTTAAGTCGGTGGAAAATGAAAGTGACTGCTACCAGAACTAATCCCGCGTCCTTTCCCCGTCGGCGAATTACTTTTTCAGCTGGACGAATTTTTACTCGCGCTTAAATGATTTGCGATCAGAAAAGCGTTCGCTCTGTCGACGCGAGCATGAATCCCAACGATGCCGCAGCCGTGCGTGACCAGGAGTCTGATGGAGCGAAATTAGCCCTGCACTATGTGGGATCCCCCATAAATCAGGGCGACACTAACCGATCGTGAGCTCGTGTATGCGGAAGAGGGCGGATAGCGCTTTCCTAAATTCCAAATTGGGAAAACCTGGGATAAATTCCCCCAAAAAAAAAAATACAATTTTGAGGTTCCAATTTGTTCAGCAATGGCAGAACTGTTTACAGCTTGAAATGCCTGATTGTTATGGACTACTAATATATATACACACAGACACACAGACACACACACACACACACACGTAAAGCCCAGACGTGGTTCTGTGGCAGTCGTACAATTAGACCTCACAACCTTCTAGTCACCATCACTGTCCACATCCCTTCGCAATCCACGTTATAGCGTGTACCGAACTCACCTGACTGTAATGGGCTGACTCTTGAGCTGATAAAAGGTCTCTGAATCAGACGTGAGGATGCCGTCCACCTCGATGTCAGCCACGATTCCTGACTCGGGTAAAAGTGGTTCCACTCTGATGGGATGACAGGAGAGAGGGGGAAAAACAAAACAAAAAAGACAAACACTTTAATGCAAGAAATATTTCCCAACACCGGGCAAACCTACATAGAGACGATTCTTCAGGGAAAGTCTGCTCGGGTGAACCTAAAGGTCACGGGGGCAGTATATCACGAAGCCAGACTGGAGGATTAGCGAGCTAGCTTGTGCTTGATTTATAGAAGGTGAACAAGGTTACTTTGGCTTGGGCCCAAGACTGAACCAGTTAGCTCACTAACGGACGAATCCTGCTTTGCAGAAAATATTTCCAGAACTCATACGGCACGAACGTAATCGAGTGGGTGACAACCTGATGAGACCGGTACCAGGAGACGCTTATGTGAATCCATGGCTGCGTTTACATTGTGTGCCTGGATATGCAATTCACAATAATATTTTGAGACAGATCAGATTTCTTTGTCGCAGCTGTTTACACATATGCAAGACTTGACCCGTGTTTACGTCTTGCCCACAGCATCACTGTGGTTGTAGAAAAGATAAGCAACTGGAGCCAGGACAGACTATATCCTTGCTCGGCCATGGTCCCAAAAAATGGACTTGAATTTGCAAAATCAATGCCAACAAGCGGTGCTTGTGAAACCGAGAACTCAGAGTAAGAACCACGGAGATAGAGGAAGGTATGTTTTGATGCCCTCGATATTACTGATATACTGAACTTTTCTTTTCTTTTTTTCTTTTTCAAAAACACAAGAGCTGCTAACCGCATTTAAAATGGAACTAAAAAAAGCACATGCAGAAAGAGACCAACTAATACTGAAACTGACAAGCACGGCCACTACAAACTGAACACCAACGTCAAACCTGAGAGTACAGTATGAGCAAAAGTAATGTTTAAGCACGAAATAGTATTACTCGTACTTAATATTAGTTTACACAATTGTCTACGTTTCTATATTAGTTTACACAATCGTCTACATTTCTACATAAGTTTACACGATCGTCCACATTTCGATAATATTAGTTTACACAATTGTCTACATTCCTATATTAGTTTACACGATCGTCTACATTTCTATGTTAGTTTACACGATCGTCTACATTTCTATGTTAGTTTACACGATCGTCTACATTTCTATAATATAAGTTTACACGCTCATCCACATTTCTATAATATTAGTTTACACGATCGTCTACATTTCTATGTTAGTTTACACGATCGTCTACATTTCTATAATAAGTTTACCCGCTCGTCCACATTTCTATAATATTAGTTTACCCGATCGTCTACATTTCTATAGTAGTTTACCCGATCGCTATACATTTCTATAGTAGTTTACCCGATCGCCTACATTTCTATAGTAGTTTACCCGATCGCTATACATTTCTATAGTACTTTACCCGATCGCTATACATTTCTATAGTAGTTTACCCGATCGCTATACATTTCTATAGTACTTTACCCGATCGCTATACATTTCTATAGTACTTTACCCGATCGCCTACATTTCTATAGTACTTTACCCGATCGCCTACATTTTATGTAGTTTACCCGATCGCTACATTTCTATAGTAGTTTACCCGACGCTTACATTTCTATAGTACTTTACCCGATCGCTATATACTTCTATAGTACTTTACCCGATCGCATACATTTCTATAGTAGTTTACCCGACGCCTACATTTCTATAATAGTTTACCCGACTGCTATACATTTCTATAGTAGTTTACCCGACGCCTACATTTCTATAGTAGTTTACCCGATCGCTACATTTCTATAGTATTTACCCACGCTATACATTTCTATAGTACTTACGATCGCTATACATTTCTATAGTAGTTTACCCGATCGCCTACATTTCTATAATAGTTTACCCGATCGCTATACATTTCTATAGTAGTTTACCCGATCGCCTACATTTCTATAGTAGTTTACCCGATCGCCTACATTTCTATAGTACTTTACCCGATCGCCTACATTTCTATAGTAGTTTACCCGATCGCCTACATTTCTATAGTAGTTTACCCGATCGCCTACATTTCTATAGTACTTTACCCGATCGCCTACATTTCTATAGTATTTACCCGATGCCTACATTTTATAGTATCCCACGCCTACATTTCTATATAACCCCCATTTCTTAGTATTTACATCCCTACATTTCTATACTTACCCGATCCCTACATTCTATAGTATTTACCCGACTTTATTATAGTACTTACCCGATCGCCTACATTTCTATAGTATTTCACCCATCTACATTCTATAGTAGTTACCCGATCGCTCATCTATAGTAGTTTACCCGACACCATACATTTCTATAGTAGTTTACCCGACCCCTACATTTCTATAGTACTCCCGATCGCTATACATTTATAGTACTCCGACCGCCATACATTCTATAGTGTTACCCGGCCCACATTTCTATAATAGTTTACCCGATCGCTATACATTTCTATAGTGTTACCCGACCTACATTTCTACAGTATACCGCGCCACATTTAGTAGTTACCAGATCTACATTTCTATAGTATACCGATCGCTTACTCATAGTATCCACCCGCTTACATTTCTATAGTATTTACCCATCGCCACATTTCATAGTATTACGCCACATTTCTATAGTACCCCGCCTACATTTCTATAGTGTTTACCCACGCCACATTAAGTGTACCACGCCTACATTTCTATAGTTTACCCGACCACTCATCCCCACATTTCTATATACTTTACCCGACGTTCTATAGTAGTTTACCCGCGCCTACATTTCTATAGTATTACCCACGCCACTTTCTATTTTTCCCCCTACATTCTCCCCTTCTATAGTACTTTACCCGATCCTACATTTCTATAGTACTTACCCGAGCCTACTTCTATGTTACCGACGGCCTACATTTCTATAGTAGTTTACCCGATCGCTATACATTTCTATAGTAGTTTACCCGATCGCCTACATTTCTATAATATTAGTTTACACGACTGTCCACATTTCTATTCTATTAGTTTACACGAGCCGCTGCTACATTTCTACAATTTCACTTTCCGCGCTCATCTACAATTCTATAACAGTTGACGAGATCGTCTGCTATTCTATAATATCAGCTGACTATTTCTGTAATATTTCTGTAATATCAGTTCCCCATCAGCTATGGTCACATGGTCAGTGATGTTGGATCTATACCGCTGGTGAATAAAGGACACGTTCCTGTGCCCTCCAGCTCTGTACAGCATGTAAACAGACCCGGGACCCCGGACTCCGGACCCCGGGATTTCCACCAACACACAAGTCGCTTTTTTTTTTTTTTTTGTTTACTTGTACTCTTTACAGAAGTGCGGTGTCTATCTAAGCGACACAACATCGTAAACAGCAGCGCGACATTCCGGAGGAAACGATTAAAAGCATTGCCCTGTCCCTCCCCGTGTTGTGGCCATGTTGTGCCGTAATGTTACCCAGATTAACGCTCCGGCGCACTAACCAGATCAGACGAAACCGCGGAGGACATCTTTAAAAACCCCCTCTGCTCGATACCGGTCCGAAAAAGGTCCGCAGGCGAAGATAAATCTCCTCCAACCAGGAAATCGCTCGAGTTGCGCACTACGAAACAAACCTCATTAGTTTCTAAAATTAGGAAGCGAGACTAATATTGTGGACCCATAGAGGGCGCCATCGCGCCGCTTCAGCCAAAGTCAACCGCTCACGCAGACGCATTAAAAAAAAAAGAAGATAAAAAAGATAATCCCGCCTCTTGGGATGTGATTGGCTGACGGAATCCGGCCTCCTCTTTATTATTGGCGAGGCGTTCGTGTTTACGCGCAAGCCGGTGATTGGACATTTCCGTAAGTCAATCATAGTGTTAGCGCGCCCATGAGGCGGAGCGTGTAATAGGATAGATAAGTACAATAGAAATATACAGAAATAAAACATAATAAGAACAAAGCAAAGAAAAAACTTTCGTTTTTTAAAGAGAGGGAAATGAAGAAGATTTGAGACCAGGTGAAACGGGGACTTAAAATTAAAATAAAATAGAAATGACAGAAATGAAACTTTAATTAAATAAACCAAAAAATATTTTTAAAAAACCAAAAAAAAACAACCTTGTGGCAAAGACGAGTTCTGTTCAGTTATGTTTTATGCGGATAGACGATGTTGACAAAAGTATTCTTTCAGTCATGAGATTCCCTGCAGTCAGCAAAGCTTCGCCCTAATCAGTAAAACAGTACAGGCAGCTCTGCCGAGTCATTTCCTCTCAGATGTAAGCTCAGGATGAAGGCAGGAAAACAGCCGTAACATGGCTCCCTTCTTTTCTGGGAAAACACAGGTTTTTATTTAAAAAAAAAAAAAAGTGTGATGGTTTCAATTATTAAACTGTCTGCGTTGTGACTTTTCTTCAAAACACCGTGGCACAACAGTCCCAGAAGGACGGCACATTTAAAAGAGAAAAAAAAAAGAAAACGGTTTTAACGTCAAACAGATTCGTAAGAGTCTGGATTGTGGTATTGTCTATCAGATTCTTGACATTTCAGTGTCTGCAAAAAAATAATAAAGTGGCTTTTCGTGCTCATTTGAGCACAAGACTTAATGATCTGTAGTAATTAAAAGGCCACAACATTATTTACATACCAGAAAGCCACTGTACCAATCACAGGCAATCTGTGGTTGGATTTTGCATTTATTAAAGAGTCTCAGCGGATAAAAGCTCAGGGTTAGTTACTGGAAGACCCTTAACCCTCATCCGGTGCTGTAAAGGTCTGATCCTGCTGTCTCAAACCTCAATGTCTTAAACAACTAGAAAACTAAAATCAAAATCAGACAGTTGACAAAGTCAAGGAACAAATGGAGTCTCTTCAGTTCTTCTTACTGACTATCTTTATCCTATGATGAAATGTTTCCACTTGGATGGGTGTGGTCTCTACTAGGATGATCCCGCCCCCATCCAAAGGGCACGAATACTCACTGAATGGTTTTATGAGGGTGAAAATGATTTACATCATATGCCTTCACATTCACCAGATCTAATCATGGGAGATGTGTTAGTACTCGTCATCGCCATCAAAATACCAACTGAGGGAATATTCTTTTGGAAGAATGGTTTATCTCTCCAGTACAATTTAAGAAACAGCTTACTAAGACACTTTGTGTTCTTGTTTTTAATTTGTCTCCCGTCATTATACAGATCTGAATTGTTTTTCAGTCCCTCCAGGATTTTACGATCATGGAAATTAACGCAAAATCAAAGCATTTACATTTACAAGGAAACTCCGCAATAGTCAGACGAGCTTGCGATTTTTCAGAATCACCGCAGATTCGGGCCGAGACATGTCATGTGATGTCATCACGACGCGCGTTCAGCCAAAGTTCTCTTCGATTCACGTGCTTCGAATATGAGTACAGCTAAAAGCTCTCGTTTACCAACAAACATCACTGCGAAAGACAATTGCGATGTCGCCAATTCAAGTAGTTTTCCACAAAAAAAAAGCGCAAAAAAACTGCGCAAATTGTGAAAAAGAGCCTCTGAAAAGTTTTTTCTTTTTTACTCAGTGGTTAATTTTAATCGATAATGGTAATATTTTTTCCTCACAAAATGCAATAGGCTTCATCTTTTTATCCTGACCTATAATCATATTTGAACATTTCAGTCTTAGAACTGATATTTAGAGACTTCTATGAACATTTTCCCAGTGAAATATGGTGTTCGTGTATAAAGGAGCGGTCACTCTGGTCTTACGCCCATTAAACATGAATCATATCAATTTTTCCATTTTACAACACTGATATCAGATCAGATTATTTCATTATTTTACCTGACGACGTAAGCCAAGTGTAAGGCGTGTTCACGTCCCAGACTGATCCCAATTGAGTCCCTATTACAAATGCTTAGCCCTTTGTTTATTTAAAATCACTTTTAATAAGGGGGTTTGAATACCGTTAAACCTCTAGCTCCCTTCTCTTTATTTACGTTTTCATTTTCCCAGGGCACGTAATCCATTTGAACCGTTTCCTCCACATCACGTTAACTATATAAATAAAGGAGTTACCGTGTGAAAAAAAACATTATCAGTGTTTACCCACACGGATGAGTAAACAACTCTCGAACGGAATCAGGCCGAGGCTCAAATTAGGTGAATTGTTGAAAGATTTACCACCCAGGGTTTGCAAAAGTGAGCGCTGAACATAAACGGTCTTTCTGGTCGGTTATCTCCCCCCCCCAACCCCCCATCTATATGCCCTTAGATTCGACACAAACAAGGTCCTTGTCCTCTGGATCATTATGCGTGTCGGAGCGAAAGCTTTAACCGAGCCTCGATCAGCACTCCGGCTGCGAGAGTCACAAACCCACTTCCTTTTTCCTGTAAATGCTGAGCGCTTAGTCTGCAGTCTGTTGGATGATTTATCTATCAAAGTGTCACAATACAGGCATTAAAAAAAAAACAACACCACCACCCCCACATTGGTGCTGAGAGCAGCAAAGTGTTAGTCAGATGAGAGAGTGTGACACGCAGCAGTTGTAATCAACAACTAGGTCAAACTGCACTTTTATGCTCTCCGAGGTGCTAAAAGTTCATAAACCTCAGACAAAATATGCGCAGAAGTCAACCTGCATCTATACAGCTGCTGCAGATGTTTCCCTCTCAATTCAAACCCTTGCGCTTTTGTCGCAAAGCACAACTCTTTTCAATCTTTAACGCTTCGAATGATGGCTTCCTTTCTGTCGCCACACCGCCTCTATCTACTGCCACAAGTATTTAGCTTGTTACCGAGGAAAATCAAGCACCGAGCCATAACAGGCTCATTGATCACCGAGGACCAAGCTCACAAATGACTGTTTTTAACTTTTGTTTTTATTGTCATTTGTGTTATTAAGTTGTTATAAATGCATCGTTGTTGGATTTGTGAATGAATCGGATCGTTCAGAAGACACAGGTTTAGCCAGTGCTATTACGTTATCTGCACAACGCAGTGTCGTCACTTTGTAACAGTCAGTAAGATTTCCACCACAGGATAGACGAGTTTGCGGTTTCTTGGGGAAAAAAAAAAGAACAAGCTGCTTATTCGGCATTACTGACTTCACGTGAGAGGACGAGGGAGTGACTCTTTATAGCCGCTACGATGTACCGCAAATACTAACAGGAACCCGCTTGCTTCGTGGACGTCGGATGGCGTTTAACGTAACTATAAACGGATAAAAAGTACGACGCGTCGTTCACTATTAATACAGCAGGGACTGCAAATCGCCGGGAAAGTGCTGTGGGATAAGACGAAGAAAACGAGATCAGATGTTTTCAGGACTTCAGCTCGGCGTGTCGTCGTCGACTGTTTTCCTCTGACGGCACGTCCGCAGCGTGTTTCGTTTCCTAGTTGTACGGTAGTTCAAAGCCGAGCTGAAAGCGAAACTTCACACAAACCTCCAAAAAAACAAACCCCACATCTAACTGCAAATGATTTGTATGATTATCACCATTTCTTAAGTTTTCCTAACAGTTTAAAAAAAGAAATGTTTAGACTATATACGTTTTAACACGTCGCAACTGGTGGAAAGTTCAGGAAGAAAAATCTAAAGGCTGCAATCAATCAATCAATCAATCAATCGAGATGGACATATCTAACGAAATGTACCAAATATTTGAAATCTGTCGATTTATATATCCAGAAAAATAATCTACAGTGCACTCAGAACAAGACATGGTCCATGCATTTGTGTATGTGTGTGTGTGTGTGTGTGTGTGTTTACAATGCAACAAAATAGCAACACAAAACTGTAAGAGGTATTTAGGACTCAGTCACATGTCTGACCATTGATCTCTGGATAATGTGTAAAAGACAGTCCAGATGTTGTGTCATGCCTGTGAAAGTCTCCATGCCATGCAGTATGCAATGGGAATATGATTCTGCACAGCAAACAGTGAGCACTCACCTGAGCAAACTGAACGATTCAGAGGAATCGAGGATGACAAAGACGGTCTGAGCTTGCTCTCCAGATAGCTCTACCTGCCTGCTGTTCTTCTGTAGATCCGGGTTGTCCTTTTCTTCCTCCTGCTGATGAGGTTTTAAAGACAGCCCGGACATTGCTCCACAATGTGTTGTTGGGGTTTTTTTTTTCTTTCTTTCTCTCCTTTAAAAACCGCTACAGGATATTCAGGATGAAAACAAACAGAAGCGTTACTCTCTTTATTTCGGACAGCTAATTTATAGATAATGGTACAAATGTCAAGCTTTATTTGTTTGGCAGAAGTTCTCTCTTTTGAAACAAGCGAGTCCCTGGTAAACAACACGACTACCAGGATGTTGTTAGTTTTCTAGAAAGAAAGAAAGAAAGACGCTTAAAAAAACAAAAAAAAAAAAAAACATCCACAGTTAGTTAGCTGTAGTTAGTAAGTAGCGCCCAAACAGATAAAGTGTCTAGCTAGCGGTGTCCCTTTGAACCAGCTTTCAACTTTAAAGGTCTGACCAGCACCGAGTTTCAAAGCCTTCGCTTGAAATGACTCATCAAGCCGAAGGGAGCCGGAGAAGTAGCTAGGCGTGAAGGTTGTTACCAGGGCTGTTACAACCGAGAGTCGATTCGGTGATTCCAGGAAGTTTGAATCTTTGGAGTCGATACCTTCTGTGCCACACACTTTGGGGTCTGTTTTTTTTTTACTTTTTATTAATAAAAAGTAAAGCAAAGTGAAAGTATTATCAAATGTGAAGATTGTTTATTTTTTTTCAAAATTATTATTAAATAAATATATAAATAATAGTAACCAGTAAATATTAAGTTGACAGGAGATTCGGGTACACGTTTACAATGCTAACTCACAGTTAGCATCGGCTGTTCGTGATTAATGTTGTCGAATTTTATTTTAGACAGCCTTTTTCCCTCTCTCTCTCTCTCTCTCTCTCTCTCTCTCTCTCTCTCCTCTCTCTCTCTCTCTCTTTACAACAATTAATCTGAAGGTTGTTAAGCAACTGTGATTATTCAAAACGTGCGGAACGAACCGACTCCGTGCAGAATCGACTCTTGGAGTCGACTCCATCATTTCTGGAGTCGAACAACTCTGGTGATAACGTAGTGAAGGCGGAAAATCCCTGAAGTGACATCACTACGGACGACTGATCGCCAGAGCCGGGACAGACAGTCGTGTTGACCAATAGCAGTGAGCGTGGGCGGGGTTTGGTTTCTTTTCCACCAATCCGGCGAAAAGTGAAAGTACTTGTTCCAGGCAAGTATTAGAAGGACCCCGTGTTTGATTCAATTTCGCAAGAAATTTCATCATCCAATTAGATAAAAAGAAAGACTTCTGTGTACTGTGTACACTGGTATTTCTGGTAATCTTTTATACAATAATGCATTAATTATTATCATCATAGTACTAGTATTTTAATTGTAAAATGCATATGTTCTACTGCACTACATTATATATATATATATATAATCAATGACTAATTATATATATATATAATCAATGACTAATTTATTGTCATATATATATATATATGACAATAAATTAGTCATTGATTCATACATATATCTATATCTCTATTCTACTACATACCTGTTATTATTTGTAAAAAATAAATCAATAAAATATTATCTCCTGTACGTAGCCCTCTGCATACCATCCATCCATCCATCCATTTTCTATACCATTTATCCTTCAGGGTCATGGGGAACCTGGAGCCTATCCCAGGGAGCATTGGGCACGAGGCGGGTACACTCTGGACAGGGTGCCAATCCATCGGAGGGCACAATCACATACATAATCACACACCCATTCATACACTATGGACACGCCAGTCAGCCTACCATGCATGTCTTTGGACTAGGGGCGGAAACCGGAGTACCTGGAGGAAACCCCCGCAGCGTGGGGGGGATTGGGGTTGTTTGAAAACCCCCACACAAACCCCCAACCCTGGAAGTGTTAGGCGAATGTGCTAACCACCAAGCCACCGTGCGCCCTCTCTGCATGCCAATAAATCATTATATCTTTAAAAACCAGTGCTGGGTGTAATATGTGTAACATACTTGGGTAAATAAAATTTATTCAGATCAGTAAAATGTGTAATGACTAGATAAAAGTCTCCTCTCAGTTAATGATGACTCATAGCCTGTATTGTTCAGGTTACAAAAGTAGTCAAAATATCTGAACTGAGACTAAACACTCAAGATTTTTTTTAATTTTTATTATTCCTTTAATTCATAAACATTTTCATGATCTTGCACAGATTTTCATTGGGTTATAAACATACAATGGTACCCAGTGGCCTGCCACTAATATAATTAATGATAATAATTAGAATAGTACTTGTAATAACAGTAATACTCATCATGTGTACAGCAAATTTATACAGATTCCATGATGGCGGTAAGAAGAAGAAAAAATGATGCAACGTAGTGATTTTGACAAACATAAACGACACTTTTCGCATAACGCAAAAGTGAGTGCTGTCAGACATTTGGAGCTTTTTTTTTCCAAACAAGTCAACACAGGCATACGGTTTTATCTCTAAAAACGTCGGGTTGGGTCGTCTCTGATGATGGCGGTGATGTCAGAAAGTGGAGGCGACCTCGTTGATGAAACTGAACCTCAGTTCCACCCCCCCCCCCACCAACGTTAAGCCAAACTAAACCTTTCTATTTTGGGAGAGGCAAGATGCCAGCGATTAATCCGCCACGAAACTAAATCAGACGGCCATGTGCTCTAGAGATAAATGTAGTAGTGAGGGATGTTGTCTTAATCTTAAAACCAGGAAGATGAAAAACAGAACCCGGAGAACATCCATAATGTCTGCTTCAACGTAACTCTACTTTCTTCACGTCTGCAGGATATAATCAAGACTAAAAGGATACGGGTGTGTTAGCGATCAACTTCATGCACCGCTTTCTCTAGTCACTTTGCCTGCGTTAAGATGGAAGGAACCTTGATTGGTCCTGTCGAAGTGCTCGTTCGTAAAATCATCTCCAAAGCAGAGAAATATCAGATCTTCTGACAGCTTGTTGTTAAATGTGCAGTTGGTGCGGCCGTGTTGAGATGCTTGTGTGAAAAAAAGAGAAGAAAAAAAAATGCTACACTTCAGTCTTCCACTGTAGCAGGCTATAAAATGTAATCTTGCATCCTGACACCTCAAATGACAGTTTAGTGTTGAACAGGAACAGACTCCTGTTATACCTGTTGATTTTGAGAATTTCATAGTTTCATAGTCATTTACGAATCTGCTCTGCTCTGCACACAGTCGTTCTTGCTGTTCAGTTCTCAGAGCAAGAACTATATGAAAGTATATAAAAAAAAAACCCAAAACAATAAATATGTGTAGTAAAAAAATCAACACGTAGATAAACACAACACACAGTAATAAATCTCTCCTGCAGTATACTTTGGCAAAAAAAGCTTCTTCTTCTTCTTTTTTTTTCTACAACAAAAAGTGAAATGTGAAAAAGGAAATATATGTAAGAAGGAATGGCAGAATGAATGACGGTGGAATGGAGATGAAAAACCCTACAAACAGGTAAACGCAGATTTTTGTAGGAGTCGGATGCTGGAGGTGAATAAGTGGCAGGCTCAGCTGATGATGAATATGACGTATGAACTCGCGCACATACAGACATTCAAGGAGAAAAACGCACGACTCTCCTTCTCTAACACGTTTACCATAGTTTCTGGACAGTAAGTCACACCAGCGTAAAACACACGTACCTCAAAATGAAACATAGGCTATGTGTAGAAATGATACATATACATATATATGCCGTAATACATAGGTGGCATTGCTTTTCTTTCATAACACGAGGAAAGTGCACCACAAGTGCACTGTTGTGTATTTGCACCTCATGTAGTCTTTTTAAAGAATTAAGTGCAATACAGTGAATATTATTACCTGTACTGCGCTTCCCTGCCGACTACGTCGTACTCACAATACACTGAAATGCGATCGCTGTCCGATCACAGCCCTAAATTGTACACAGGGCTGTAATTAGAGAGAGGGATGTAAAAGCTTCATTTTCCAGGAAGTTTCGCATACAAAGGAATGCACTTTATAGATTCTCACTGTCTTTATTGGTACCGCGCTGAACCCTCGATTTAATCGGTGTGCTAAAATACACACATCTCCCGATACCTGTCCTCACGTCACAAATGAAAGGCAATACATCCTCGCGTGTGTCGCATTTCCATACTCACTGGTGTGAGTCTAGTGTGCAGTCTGACAGCGATTCATTTTTACATCGGTATCGGCTGGTTTCGAGATCTGCATTTGTCAAGTTTAATGCACGATGACGATGGACAGGTCGAAGCATGACTTTTAGTCCAGGAAATACAGTAAACCTTTTAACGGTCTGGAAAATATGGTAAACAGTCCATTGCTCATGTAAATACTCTTTTTCTTTTTCTTTTTTGACATCATTGTTAAGCCTTTCAGTGAAAGACAATCAGGCGAAGACTGAAAAGTCACTGAACTATAAAATGTGGCCGACTATCCTGAATGAAGCGGAGTGTTTTTCTGACAAACAGAGAGCAAGATCAAGAACATTTCCCAACAGCACAAATAGTTATAGCAATCCGGCACGAGCCCGAACTCGACCCGATCACACTGGCAAACCCAAGTTTGAAACAAGATCGAAACACAACATATCGACTTTTTGAGCCAAGAAGTAAAGGTGTTAAAAAAAAAAAAAAAAACACGAGTCACACGCTCTCCACAGGATGCTCTGATGTCGATCCAAATGGCACGTAATGAATTTAACATCGAGCACGGAGATAACACCTGACCCACAAAACTGGGTTCTGAGCAATAAATTATATATTTACAAACGAAATTTTGTATCTTTGACCACTTTTCATACACAAATACAACACTGCTTAAAATGCGTGATAGTATCATCAAAACCTTCGCCATGTTTTAGTTATATATACTCTTAAGGTTCTTATCAAAAAACCCATGTTTACATTAATAAGAGAGAAATTTCACAAACTAAAAATTTGTCAGCTTCGTGACAACATTCTCTCTCTCTCTCTCTCTCTCTGTCTCGCTCAGTCTACAAAGTCTCCCAGTATTGAAATCTAATCAAACACTACTGCATACTCTACAAAAATCTTACTAATAATCCATGTTTCATCTCAAAGGAGAAGTTGTATTAGCGTTGTGATTTAGAGCCCTATTGTTTGATTGAGACATGTAACAGTTTTGTCAATGCTACATTTTAGCAGAGCTTCTCCTTCAGTTTACATTGTATTAGGCCAAACATTATAAGGTCGCAGTGCACCAAATGTCCACCGAGTGGCACAATGGAGCTAATCTGATGCTAAAGGTTGTCTGTTTTCCCCTGGTTTAAGTTTATGGCTGGGGGTTTGTCTGTGAGAAACAGATGCTAAGACAGCGGAAAAGGTCAACCTGACAAATTTCAGCAGAGATCCAAGTCCTCCAACGGGCAGAAGAGATTTCAGTTTTGTACGCCCTAGACAGGCCTTTAAAATGATATTTGTTACTCCAATATGAATTCAATATTATTAATACTGAATATGGAATGTTGAAGAAGTCAGGAATACTCATACGTACACATGCCTGAATGTTATCATGAAATAAAGGAAGCTGATATAATTCATGTACTATTATAAATGTAGTGTGTATATAATCATATACGCAGTATATATTACTGTAATGTATATGGGTCTACGTGACAAAAATGGGGAAGAAGAAGAAGAAATCTTGGAGGTTTCCTGTACGTTTTCAGTTTTTTTTCTTAACATTTTTATTCAGAACTAATGTATGTCAAAAACACGCTTTGTACAGGATTTTGCAGAGTATTTTTGTGATTGTTAAGGCCATTAACGCTTGGTTTTGCTGCGGCCTTTTTCAGTTTTTTGTTGTTGCTGTTGTTTTTTTGTGGGCATGAATGGGCAAAATTGCAAATGCACAAGATTGTTTTGCATGGTCTTTCACAGTGATGTTTGTTGGTAAACGAGACCTTTTAGCTGTACTCATGTTCGACGAGGGCTCTTGCTTGAATGTCTCAGGCCGAATCTGTTGAAAACCTGCGGTGAGTGTGAAAAATTGCACGATCCTTCGAATATTATGGCGTTTCTTTGATTTTGCGAACATTTCTGCGACCGCAAAATCCCAGAGGGACTGATTTTAATTGGAATGAACATAAATTCAGCCCACTTCCCATGTCGACAGGCAAATAAACCGTTTGGTTTTGGTTCTACTACTTGGATAAAATGTACAAAAATCAAACTGTAAGAATTATATAATAGTAAAAAAAAAAATTCGATGTTCGATTTGAAAATCCATCCATTTTGCAGCTATACTTTTGTTCTCTGTTTATCTCCTCGATGTTCTTGTGACAGATTTAAAGTACTATTAATATTTTCAGTTTCTAGAGATACGGTATATGGAATTGTATTCTTTGAGTCAATTTTTAAAAATGGTTTATTTATAAATGTATAATATAAAATACTGTTGTTATACAGTGTGACAGTGTAAACTCTTTGACCCATATAAAGTGTAATATATACTGCATATATGTTATATATTGTATATTGCTGTAAAACGTGTCCCATAAGTTCAGCATCATAGGAATAATGTATATTTGTACATTGCTCTTTACTCAAGATGTGTATTGAGAAAACTGTGCGCAAGTTCTGTAAATAGAAGCTTTCGTTTTCGCCGTTTAAAAAAATCATTTTAGCTACGATTCCTGTTTATCTGCACCACTGGATTGCTCTTTATAAAACTGTAAGCCTTACAAAGGAAATGCTTCGCCATTCTGACTCTGTTCATGTTTGTTACGTAGTGGCCTGATCACTCCGTCTTCTCCCATAACGACAAGTTTGCAAGCAATGAAACCCCGGTATAGAAACCAGTCATTTAAAACAGCACAGCAATGTTTTTTTGGGTTTTTTTTGGGGTGGGGTGGGGGGGGCAGATCTTTCTAACGGAGAACTCTTCAGCTGCGGAGGCGGAGAGACGATATTAAGCAGGGTGACTATACCGACACGGCGTTTGACGCACCATGTGCAGGGCTGATCACGCTCACGGAGGATGAGCAATACACAGAAAAACGTACCTGTAGATATTTCATGCAACTTACGACTGACAATTAGAACAGGTTTGTGTAAAAGTTGTGAAAGTGTGTGTGTGTGTGTGTGTGTGTGTATAAGTTTGTGTCTGTGTGTTTGTGTGTGCACGTCAAACCGTGTATGTATTTATGGCAGATAACTGTCCTTCTCGTCACATTTGTACAGTTTCGAGTGTAAAAAAAAAAAAGAGAGAGAGATTTCATAAACCAATCATGTGCTTTCTCCTAGAGAGCTCGGTTCCTCCGCTTCTTCTTCCAGAGCCTCCGAGATCGGACCGTGCACTTGTAGTTCCTCCCCTCTCCCGGCTCTGGAGAGCACCTCCATCCAGCGGCGTTGGAGCTCCTCCCCATCAGCGCTAAAGTAAACAGTCAGGTGACTCTGGCTCATTTTGAAGGCGTAGCGCCGCTCCAGACGGTCACATGACTCAGGGAGAGAGACTTCGAAGCCAATGAGAGGGATGCTGCGCTGGGCCTTCACATCCTGCTCATAACGGCGAGTAGAGACAAGACACGAGGGGACCATTAGAAAGGAAATGAATACAGGTTGGTACATAATTATCTTAATATAACGTACAATGAATCCTTGACCTGCAAGTAAACCAAACATTACATCGATGAGTAAAGAACATCACACTCGTGATATGCGATTTAAGAAAAATAATCAACGACGTGGTGGTGACAGGAATTACACCACAGAAAGTTGATCTTCTATTCATTAAAGATAAGCTAGTTCCTGTTATCACTTATATCACAGCAGCTATAAATATTTCATTTCTAACAGTTGTTCATTTTGGGGGGTTTTTCTTCTTTTTTTAATAATCTTGATTCTGATAGGTTCAGAAGTGGATTCTCAGTAATATGCATATTTTATGCATAGAATTATATAGTGCTGTGGAATAAAAGTCTAGTCTCGGTGAGTGGGTTCGTTCCTAGACTTCAACAGAGAGGAGAAAAACAGTGAGACAGCGAGAGAAACCAGTGTAGAGGGAGTGTCAGGACTATAAACTATGCGAGACACAGTATAACAGTTGAGCTGATTTCCCACCTGTGGGGCACCATAAATGTAAAGCACCAGGGGTTCATTTTCGGGGATGACAAACCAGGCCTTCTGCCAACCGCGTCCACTGCCCTTCTCCATGTGGTGCAGGAAGCTGCAGAGGACACTGTTCTCCGCCGCCACAGAGGCCTGTTTCTGCAGCACCCAGGGAAAAACATCGGTTGTCAAAAACAGATCAGACTAGAACAACGTTCTTAGACATATCCGAGTAGAGGAGCATTCTTTATTCATTCATTCAGTCAGTCATCTTTATTAACCGCTTTATCCTGGTCAGGGCTGTGGTGGAGCTGAAGCAAATACTAGGAACATTGGGTGTGAGACGGGAATCCACCCTGGATGGGGTACAGTAGAGCAACGTTCTCAAACATATCCGACTAGGGCAGGCTCCAGGATTCCCTGCTTGAACCTGAGCTTGGGATCCTCTGTATGGAAGTTCATAGGAGGCCCGTGTGGGTCTCCTCCAGGTTTTCTAGTTTCCTCCTACAGCGCAAAAATATTTCGGTAGACAGACAGGCTATATTAAACTGCCCCTAGAGTGCGAATGAGTTCGTGAACATGTGTGTGCAGGGTGCCCAGAGATGGACTGGCAACCCGTGGCAGCTTGATGGCAGCTTGATGGTGCTGGGATTTGACTCATCACAGCCTAATGAATATGTCAAAGCCGTAACCACTGTTCCATTATCACTCATGCACTTATTTATTCTTTAACCCAAATACGGTCAAAGGTTCCACAGTATTCACCGCATGGCTCCACGTTGAACTAGTCAGTACAGGTTATATACGGTATATTCCTTCTATTACTTTATATTAGTTAACATAGTGTAACTTTTCCAAAAGCGTCTCAAAGGGATGATTTACTCAGACCTGGAGTAAGCTTTAGGTTCTTTTGAATTTCAAAGAGCACTCATGGTTATTTGAAATCGTCATGTCCTCTGCGTCTTACCTCTAGAATGGAGCGTCTTCTGTAAGCGCTATTGGTCAAGCTGGCCGGAGAGGGCGGGACTCCCACCAGAGTCGTATAGCAGTCTATACACACACGATTCGCTCGATTGTTATCGTACAACAACCGGGCGCGGAATTCCGAGCATTTTCCGCACACCACCTGGAAACGAGATGCCGGATGTCATTTGTCTCCTGTTATCCAGGATTTTTCCGATACTCACAAACATTTCACAACTGAGAAACGGAACGAACTGGTGCGAACAAGAGAAGAACGCTCTGGAGACTTCCAAATATAAACGGTTGTGAGGTTTGGACTCGCTGGTGTTAACTAGACGTTCTGTCTTTGCCTCAGCTTGGTGAGAACGGTGTGTCGTGTGTTTACGGTAACACTCACGTGTCCGCATGCTTTGCAGTGGTGGCGTCGCTTGGTGATGGAGTTGAACGGCTCCTGGCACTTCATACACAGCGTGACTTCTTTTTCCCGGATCGGAGTGGGCGCACGCTTTCCCAGCTCTGTGCAGTTCTGAACCAGAAAGACAGACAGAGGTGAAATTAGATGTGTGAAAATAACCGTGTCTATGATACAGCTGTTCTGATTTAAAACAGCTGGTCTCGGGCAAAAATAGGCAAGCAATCATGACTGAATCAATCCAAGGCAAATTCCACATTACTTCTTATTTTTTTTGACCCTTTTATGTGTTTTATTGAAAAACTGTATCTAAATAATTTTCTTTGGCAGTGTTTCTCTCACTCTCTACCCCTCTAGGCTCCTTGGTGTCTGTCAATTATAGTAAAGGAGGCGGGGCCTTTCTGTCTGTCAGTCTCACTGAAGTAGGCGTGGCCTTTCAGTCAGTTATTCTCACTGAAGGAGATGTGGCCTTTCAAACAGTCATTCTCAGTAAAGGAGGTGTGGCCTCTGTGCCTGTCAGTCTCACTCAAGGAGGTGAAGCCTTTATGCCTGTCAGTCTCATAAAAGAGGTGTGGCCTTTCTGTCTATCATTCTCAGTGAAGGAGGCATGGCCTCTGTGCCTGTCAGTCTCACTGAAGGAGGTATATATTTTTTTACAATTCTAAATTATGTGGTATGACATTGTATCACATCAAAACAGCTCTTATTCATATTATATCGAATAGCTGGCTGCTTTAAAGAAATAAATTATAAACAGACTGGATCACTCATTGAGATGTGCATCATACAGTCTCAAGCACAAGAAGTGAAATAAACACAAACTGATGTTATAAGTACAAAAACAGATTCGAAGCTGGCATCTCACCGGAGAGTTGGGGGGCGTGCAGTCGTCCTCACGCACCGAACAGTTCAGCATCCTGAACGTCTCCACACTCTGCTCATGCCTTTGGATAGTGGCCTGGATTGCCTGAGAACCACAAATAGGAGATGTAGCATGAGCCATAGAAACAAAAATCTTTAAAAAAAAAAAAAAAAAAAAAGGAGGGGGGGCAAAAAACATTTGGTGAGATTTCTGCCGAGTCAAAAATGTGACTTGTAGCAGGTGCTCACCTGAATCCAGTCTTTCTTTTCTTCTTCAGTCCTATAGGAAAAGAGATTGAACACACAGTCAGAGTCCTGCTTACCATAATAATAATAATAATAATAAACTTTATTTTATAAAGCGCCTTTAAAGTGGCTTCTCAAAGCGCTGTACATTAAAAGACAAATCACAGAATAAATAAAAACTTAAATAACATGAATAAAACTAATAATAAACAAATATAAAACAGTCAAAAGATATTAAGAATCAAAAGCGAGTTTAAAAAAGTGTGTCTTTAAAAGAGCTTTAAAAATTCCAAAGGACTGAGCTTCCCTGAGTTCAGGGGGAAGAGAGTTCCAAAGAGATGGAGCGTAGACAGAAAAAGCCCTGTCACCCATAGACTTAAGACTTACTACCATACACTGGGGATAAATTAACAACCCCATCCCCTCAATGGCATTTAATTCACATGATTCCAGATCAAATAACGGACAAAAATTTCACTCACCACCGATAAACACGCCTTATAATAAACAAGACTGAAATGTTTTGTGAACTCAACCATATTGACCGTCTTATAGCTGAGACTGTGTTGCTCTGGTAAACTCACCTGGCCTGTAGTTCGAGAGAGCGCTGTTTTCCCGACACCAGAAACGTCCGTGGCACGTTCATACTGCTCGCCTCTTTCAGCTGTGGAACACAAAGATGAGTTAACGACGATGAGTTAACCCACCTCAGCAAATAATGCCAATTACCTGCAGTATCATATTTTCTGGACTATAAGACACTCTAGTTGGTGCCGAAACTTGTGCAACGCTAACAATTCTTTATTAACTGAAGAATGACACTTGACGTTTGTTTTTTTTTCAATGATTTGTATAAACCTCCATGCCGTCTACATCAATCCGTGCCCGCACTCCAAATTTCTGTCCGATCAGTCTGAGTTTAGGGACACAGTACAGCAACCTGTCATTGAACTATAGAGAGATATAAAGACAAGTCATAGTTTAATGCCAAGCGCAGAGAAAGAACGTATTTTCGAAACGTTTTGGCAAAAACCCCTCACCAGTATAAGGTATCTGTCCTGCGAGGTTCCATTCTTGGCCGACAGTTTGAGGATGTGTCCCTCCTTAATGAGTTCATTCGTCGGGTTCACAATGTCCTCCTCTCCCCCGAGCAGCTCGTACACCTTCAACAGCTTCCTCATGCGCTCCTGAGGAACACAAAACATAGTGCAAAGGCGCACAAGCTTGTAAAGCACAATGCATCAATGACACGTAAGTCATATTTCCAACGAGAATAATGCTTTAAAAGCAGCACCTTTGGAAATAAATAAATAAATAAATAAATACGAGAAAGATAAGAAGCGATTTGTGCTAATCAGGGCGGCACATTTGGAGCTGCCAGTTTGAGTGATGTTCTCTCAAAGAGCACAGACTGTGGAAGCAGAGCACTGGCAATTAGCAGCCCTAAATGACAGACTCTGGACGTCCCTCTGCTCATGAAAATGATGGCCATCTCTAATTACAAAGTAGCTCAGCTAAGTGGCAGTGTGAGCTCTCAGCACAAACACTTTATCAGTGCTGCGGAATCAGTGTGGAGAGGAAGTTTAGGGTGATGTCGTTGAGTTCAGCACACGTAGGCCTCACGGCTCACGCATACACTTCCAGATACGCATGTGCGAGTGTGTGTGTGTGTGTGTGTGTGTGTGTGTGTGTGTGCGAGTGTGTGTGTTTTGGAACACCTACTCACCATTTTCCTAATGGCTGCATTGGAATGCTCGGCTGCTGTAGCAATCAGCTCCAAAGATTCTGATGGAGAGAAATGACAAATTTTATTATAGGAGTGAAAACAGGTATCTATGTTGTACGATGGGGAGAGCTGGCTGGTGGGTGGGGAAAATGAGGGGTGGGGGGACCTCACCCACGGAAGCACTAAAGCAATATGTATATGGGTAAAATATAAGATGTGGGGTTGTATATAAGATATAATGAAATATAAGATGTGTAAAACATTGTATTAGATTTAAAGAAAGTTAGTAGTAGTAGTAGCAGTTGTAGAAGTATTAGATGTACTAGTAGTGGTTGTAGTGTTAGTTGTAGTAGTAGTAATACTAGATGGAATATTATTAGGAGTAGTAGTAGAAGTAGTAGTAGTAGTAGTAGTTGTTGTTGTAGTGGATAGTAGTATTAGTAGTTGTAATATTAGTATCAGGAGAAGCAGTAGTAGTTGTAGCATTAGTATTAGCTGTTGTAGTAGTAGTAGTTGTTGTAGTATTAGTATTAGTACTTCTAGTAGTAGTTGTAGTAGTAGTAGTAGAATTAGTATCAGTATTAGTTGTTGTGGTTGTAATATTAGCATTAGGAGAAGCCATAGTAGTAGTATTAGTACTACGGAGTTGCTAAAATCCATTTTGAACCTAAATAAGATGAGAACTACAGGAGATACTGCAGTCGTTAACTTTTAATTTGTTCGTTCATATAAGTAATGCCTGAAATAAAGGTTTGTTGTTTTCATCTGGCTAGTTAGCAATAACTTTAAGTCAAGTGGAAGCTGTTAGCATGAAACCTCACTGAAAATCACTCTTGCGTTCACTGTCTGTATTTTCCAGCTTCATTATTATTGTGAATTGTGTTACTAATTGTGTTACTGTTCTGTCATTTTCCTGAAACAGATTCTCTATAATGATGCACTACTAGCATGGCCTGTTTTTTGGCATCTGGTAGCTGGTCCCAAGCTGGATTTTTCAGCATGAATGTCAAGTGCTCAGCTTCACGCCTATCCATGCATGGTAACTTGGCAAGAAAACTTTTCCCAGTAACACAAGCCTGGCTCTTTGCATTCTGGGTACAATGATACAGCCAATGTGTCCGAGCTACAGCTACCACCAGTAAAAGCAGCTGGAGGTCTGTTTACAGTTAGCGGAGCCTACAGGAACACAGAGTGCTCTCGCTCACTCTCTCTCTCTGTCTCACACACTCACACACAAACTCACTCTGCGCATCTTTAAAGTCCTCAGCGTCCTCGGGCAGCCGGTGCAAGTAGTCCTTCAGCAGGAGCTCATAGCGAGGGATCCGCTGTACTGGCTCTAACATGTGGTGCTGTAGGGTGAGGTTTCCGCACATCTCCTCTTTCTGAACACAAACACACACACACACACACCAAGAAGAAGGAGATATGTATGAACTCCTGAACACAATCAGAGAGCAACTGCTAGTACTAAAAAAGATGAAATAGACTAAATATGTCCAAAACAAATAATAAAATATGATAAAAAATGATAAAATCACACAAATGTCCTTCTTCGTGTTGAAAAAAAAAAAAAAAAACTTTGATCAGTATTACAATTTATTGCTTTAAGAGATTCACCAGGCATCCTTATTTGAAAGCTATGAAAAACTATGCATTAGGGGTGGGCGATATTGACAAAAATATCATATCACGATACTTGAAGACATTGTAATGATATCGCATCACGATATATTAGGCAAAACGATGGTGTTTGAAAAAGCTGTGAAAAAATACAATGGCGAAAAAAGCCATTTTACAATTTTAAACATTCAGTTCAAATTGAACAGCTAACCTGTTGCTTCTAAGCCGTGTTACACATGGGAAATCTCAGAAAAAGGTATTGCGGCACACTTTACAACAATATCGATATTATATCGTCATACAGCCCAGGCCTACTACACATCATTCTTAATTAAGGTCAGTGTTTATAAGGCTACATAACAACTACAACTACATAAGCCCTAGAGAAGACGGACATAAGCAGTTATAAAGGCGCATTCCAACAGGCTCTCCACCCTCTCCGTCTCTCACCCAAGCTATAGATTTATGATGACATAGGGGTATTATAACACGTTCTGACTTTGCTTACATTAGAACTTGTAGTCATTAAAGTGAGTCACATGAATATAATATGACATGAGAACCATCCAAACCGACTCATGCTAATTCAGCATCAGAGAAATACTAGTATTCCTAAAACTCTTACAGAAATACATACTAGAAATATACTGCGCTATAAAGTCATGTTCAACTATCATAACATTCTAATGTCAGGCCAGAAATAACATGTTATGTTGCTTGACTCGGGTGTTTCGTGGCATTAAATGGCGGCTGACGCGTGTTGTCATAAGCATTTTTTAAAGCCTTTACGTATGTTTATGTCAGGTTTTATGAAGGGCTTATGTAGCTGAAATGCAACTTAATGAATAAGTCAAGTGTACAAGTCGCATAATTCCATTCTTTGGACGATCAACAGTACTGTTATTATGACATGAAAAGGCCATTACATTATCACCCATTTTGTACTTTTTGTTTTACTTCCACTGTTTTATATTGCTGTCTCGTTAAATCATTTTTTCCCCCATGAAAAGTGTGACGTAAATAAATCCATTATTATTAATAATATTATTATTATTAGTAGTAATATTCTTGTAACTCTCTCATTAAGGCTTCTGCTTATACTAGTGTTCATTAGTCTAAAAATCGTCTGAAAACGTCTCGAGGATGATTTATTCTTCGTCACGTGTGAGCACAGAGGTGTTGGCACACTCGTTATTTTTTAATTAAAGCGTTCTTCTGTCAACACGCCGCATTAATTAAAATCGAAAGCAGTCGAGCGCCGAGTTGTCAGCCGTTTTTATTTTGCGCGAGTGTTTTTGAATCGTTTTCATTGTATCCTGTGCGTGCTTTTTTTTTTTAGCGCACGGGTGGGAATAAAGTAAAGGTGGCGTCTAATTAACACCAGCCGTAGCTGCGCGAGAGACGGCGCTGGCGAGAATCCACGTCTTTCACACATCTGCAGAACGTGTAATGCTCTTACTCATCCCAGACCAGCAGAGTGTTTAACAGAAGGCCGTGCTTCCACTAACCGCTGAGGAGAGTATGCTCTCATATCCGCGCCATCCACCCACACACACGAAAACACGGGATATTTTCCAAGCCTTTCAAAGAACGAGCACGGGAATTCATAGAAATGGGTGATTTTTATTTTTTAAATTTTTTTTACAAATACGACATAACAGACTGCTTCCTGTTTCTCTCGGATATACCGAGGAGCTGGCCTGGAAAAGAAAGGAGGGAAGAAATATTATTGTGCAATCTTCTGTTTATCAGATTCAAAAGAATTTGACAGGTTTTGGTGGAGAAAGTGATCCACCAACGCTACAACAAGCCCTCAGGAGTGTGCTCTGAACACGTGTACAGATTTGTGCATAGGGAAAACACATTTCATTTTGACTCTAGAACCTATTGTGGTGGCCATGGTCCGAGCTGACTTCATAGCCTGCTGAAAGAAAACACTAATGGATTCCATTAACCATTTCCCTGTCGCTTCTTCTGATTTTTAATGGATACTGGAATCCCTTAGGCTACTAGATTCACTAGAAATCTCTAAAATGAGACCACCAGAAAACCATTAGAAACCACTAGAATGCTCTAAGACAGCGGTCCCCAACCTTTTTTGCGCCACGGACCGGTTTAATATTAGACAATATTTTTCACGGACCGGCCTTTAAGGTGTGGCGGATAATACAACAAAATAAAATGATACGACCGGCATAAAAACTGGGGTTTTATTAATTTAAAAATATATATATAATAATAAACGTGGATTCAATGTGAAATCGCAACTTTATTAGCAGTGTCCTAGTAAGATCACACCAACAACATAACATGAGTGACATCCGCTCTGCCCCCTAAAGCTTAACGTACCACGTGACCGAGACAAGCGTCTTAACATACGTCTAGAGTGAGTCATATACGGATGTAACGGAGAGAATCCGGTCTTTTTTTCTTTTTTTTTCCAAAATAAAACATCGTTCAGACCCAGATAATAAATAAAACGGAAATAATGTAAGTTGTTTATTCTTTTTGTGCGGCCCGGTACCAAATAACCCACGGACCGGTACCGGTCCGCGGCCCGGGGGTTGGGGACCACTGCTCTAAGACACACAGGAACACATGAAAAACCCATTAGAAAGCAGGAGAACTATCTTGGATGAGACAACTAGAACACATTAAAGCCCCTTAGTTATCACTACAAATCTAAAACATGTGACCAGAAACACATTAAAACCCATTAGGAACCACTAGAAATCCGAATTGGTGAGCATGTTCGGCAAGGCCGTACCTGAATGTCGTGAACGATGGCTTTGAACTGTGATGAGCGCTCCATCCAGGTGTTCACCAGCTCCATGGCCGTGTCAAAGTTCTTCACGTATTCGCCGTACATCTTCAGGAAAGGAGCCAGTTTCTGGAGGATGTCCCCGATCCGCGGGTTCACATCCCTGAGAGTAAAGGTCAAGAGTCAGTGGGTCAAGTAGGGGTCGTATCGAGAGCTTGCATGCAGCGAACTCCTCATCACCGCTGTCTAAGCTCACACATTTGTGACTACAGAGGAACACACTGAGGTTTCTCATTGGTCAGATGAGGTGAGGAGGTCGAGTGGGAACATCAATGTGTACATTTTGATCGAGAGGAGGACATGGCGGACGGACTGGAGACAATGCCGTTCCTTACACAGCACTGTGGTACAACTCAGTTAACAGTCTGCTCTCTCACGTTCTCACCAACACTGTGTTATCTTTGTTCTCTCACACTCCTGCTTACTTTGGCTATGTTTAACCTCCTTTCCACTTTATTTACTCTCACCCCCACTCTCCCTCTCTCCACTCCTCCTTCATCTTTCTCTCACTTCCCTTTCACTCCCTCACTTCCATCGCTGTCCCTATTCTTCAGTTCCTCCCATATTTCAAGCTGCAGTCAGATCACAAATGTGCAGTTCATATCTCCGTGTGAAATATCTCATATATATCTTATATCTCAGGGCTGACCAAGGCGGGACTGGAAGATCGGTGATGAAGACATCTGTCCATTGTGATTCTCCACAATTAGACTGTGGTTTCGAGGACTTTTTAATTGGAACTAAACTTCATTTTTTCTGTGAGACAAAACCTTTATCCACTTAAAAGAATGACATGTTTCATTTACTACCATGAGTGTGCCTTTAGCTTGTTTCTCTCCTGCCTCCTGTCCCCGATTCACTCACCACTCCTCCATGCGTTTCTCCAGAGCTGGCAGCAGGAACTGTTGATGGAAGCAGTAGATAGAGCAGATGTTGGAGAAGATGCCCATCACCACCTCGCAGGGGAAAGAACCTCGTGCTCGTGCCTCCTCCATCAGCCGCCCGCAGAACACCTGGTCCAGGAGGTGAAGCCTGGACACGTACGCCTTCTCCGTGTGGAGGAGCTCGTTGGCGATGTTAAACACACGCTGCTGCACTGATAGCTGCACGACAAAACACACACACACACACACACACATCTGTTGGACATCTGGACTGACATTTCGAAAGTCAAGAGTGTAGTCAAATCTCAGTGTCCTCCTGGAAGCTTGACATTCTTTTGCGTGCAGAAGTTTCTACGGGCCATATTTTCAGGGTCATAATGCAGGCGCAAATAGAAAGTGTAAAATTACAGTGTTGACGTGAGGGTATGGCAGAAATATTCTTGGTATTCCTTTGACCATTAGTGCAGGTAATAATGCGGTGAAGAGCAGTGTAACTGTAATAAAGGGTGGGCTTAAAATGAGTACACGATCAAGAGGAGTCCTGCTGAGGAGATCCAATGAAATCAGAAACTCTCAGTGACATTTTCATAATGAAGGATGATTAGATTTCATGTTGATTTTTTTAGAAGAAGATATAACCGGATGGCTACTTCTGATTTCGAGGATCATTTACATTAGTTAAATCCTTGGCACTATGATTCCTCGAGCCTGTAATCATTCGTTATTATCTGGTTGGGGGGGGGGTGGGCGTAACCTAGATGGTGTACATTCACCAGATGTGGAATTTTAAGGCTTTAATTCAAGTCAAGAAAATAATATTTTGGCTTGGTGTCAGAGATATGAGGTAGGATTGTTGATGTTTCCTTGCAACAAAGTTGGTTCTAAAGGCACTTCCAAAAGCATGTAGGCGTGTAGAGCTAAGAACATACTCGGAGAACACTCTGATTCAGTTCACAAATACAGCAATGGGAAAAGGTCAACAAACCTGTGTCTTGTGTGTAGAACTCACAAAAAAATCAACTGAGCACGAAGAACACGAAGCTGGCGCTAAGCAAATGGTTCGCTAAATATACAATGAAGTAGTTTTAAAACATTTCGTATCTCGCAGCCGACATTTATTTGCCCTTTTTGTTTGTTGGTTCAACTCTCCAGAATATTTCTACAACCCAAAACAAACACCATGTGAAAAAAAAACGCCCCGACGGGGAATACAAAAGGGATCCGTTCAAACAGACTAAACGTTGCATAATAGAAGGCTTCCTAGACTATCACTGTAATAACAAGAGATTTCAAATTATTATGGTTTTGAAACGTGCCTAATTTTGTTTTAAAGCCCTCATACAATAGATTTACATGCGTCCGAGGTCAAAAAACACTTTAACGTGCTCATCATTTAAATTGCAGCATTACTCAGTGTCACAAACGACTCGTTCAATGACCCGTTGTAAAGGATTCGCGCTAAACTCCTCCTTTCAGAGAGTATACTCTGCTCTGATTGGTCAGATGTCCCATGTGTTGTGATTGGTCTATTACTTTTTCAAAAAGGAAACGCCCACTACCGTAACGGGTTTCAGCTCCGTCTGTCAGCGAGCAGCTCATGAAGACCAGAGGCGGGGCTTTTTGTTACAAACCTACGTAGGTTAGTACAGGAAGTAAAGTCTGGAATCACTAACGACTCGATTGAGCTCTTCAGAATCGGTTCCTTCTTTTGGGAGTGGATAACTCCGTAAGTCGTGCGCTTTCATTTTTGAAACTTTGCAGACGTTTCACATTCACAAACAGCTCTTTAACACACTACATGAAAGGTAGTATCTGGAAAAACCATAAAAGGTGCACTTTAAGTTCTGGCCACAACTGATAGCAGCTGAGTGAACAATTTATAAACATGCCAGCATTATAATATTGCAATGTTACACTTGAATCCACTTGAATCTTAGCTATCTTTAACAACGTAAGAAATTTCGCCCATTTCTGATATTATCGTATTCCACAAAATTCCATATAAATGTAAGATGATTCATTCCGATATCCAAAATTCATTCAAATTCCTAGAATGTTTAAATAAATACATAAAAATCTATTGTGAATCCTCTTTCTAACAACAGTTTTATAACAAAACCTACCTCAACAGAGTCTTGTCTCTCTGCTTTGCTCTGAGGCTGTATGGCCATGGCGTTCTCGCTCTCATCCCCGCTCCCTTCTTCCAAATCGCTGTCTCCCTCCGAGTCCCTCGCTCCTTCCTCCACGGCAGCGACAACGCCTTCTCCCGCTGGTCCTTCTACACAACCACACGAGGAAGAGGAGGACAGGCGGGGAAGAGACATGCACACTTCTCTGTCATCTCCGGCAAAGCACAGCTCCTCACTGTGAGACGGAGAGCTGATGCTGTCAATGCCACTGTCCCGATTGGCTAGTTTAGTGTCCGTTTGCTGCGGAGGAAGGGACAGGCGGTCAGGAGGGATTTCCGAGTGGCCGAGGTCTCTTATCTCCATCGCGTCCAGGAGTTTGTCGGAGGCACCGTAGCCGGACTCTGTAGAGAGTCGCTTTTCAGAACAGGAGGCTCCCAGCTCGTTATCGTCCCCCTCTAAGTCCTCCTGTACTCCCCCTTCCTCTTTGACTTCCTCCTCTTCCTCTGTTTCTTTCTCTAGCTCCTTCTCGACAGAAGGAGGCTCTGTGGGCTCGTTGAGGGAAGCGCAGGGTAAAATAGCGTCCGCAGCGGGCTGTGGATCAGGTACCCTCGGCATACACATCACTCCCCCTGTGATATCGGGCACCATAATGATTTGCTCCCTGAAAACACACAAAACAATAACAAGTTATAATAAAGTAAGACTGGAAACGTTTCACCTCATACTTCCTGACATTAATGTGATAATTACATTCCGAGAGGACAAGCAGCGACTACAGTAATGTAAAAACGATACTGTAAGGATGCGCTTCTCTCTCACCGCTCAAATCTCTCGATGAGTGACAGGACACACGTCGGGGAGGAGCTTCCCTCGGCCCGCGGCAGGCCTGTCCGTGGTTGGCGAGGGTCTGCTGGGAGTGGGCGGGATGGAGGCGGGGGCAGGGGTTTGTCCGGGGGCCGGGGTCGGCGGCCGCCCTGTTGTTGGAGATGTACTGGTTTCGGGGGCACTAACGAGACAAAATCAATAAAGCAATCGCTATTGTAAGTCTGACCAGGTCACGTGACTAGAGGGGCAGACAGGGCCATGCAGTATTGCTGGGCCAGATTATATTATCTGATATTACTATTACAGGCTTTTTAATAATGCTCTACTTGCTTCACAGACCTTACACAACATGAAACATAACTATAAACATATCAAATGTAGACCGTATTGTTTATTTATATAAGTAAAATCACTAGAGTTGCCAAATTGCTGGGGTATACGGGGAATAATGCGCTTTAAGACATGCTGTTGTTTAATACAGTATAACAGCACACCCCCCAAATCATTTATTCCTTAAATAAAATCCAGCAAACATTGTAAACATAAAAAAAATATGACATACACCTCGTTTGAACAAAAAGAGGATTGGCAGACCCACCTTGCGGTTTGGGACCGGGTAATGGCGGCCGTGTTTTAGGGGGCAAAGGTGGGGCGTTTTGAGGTTCGTTCTCGCTTGTGCCGTTGCAGTGCTGCAGTCCCAGAGGCCCGGGGTCCGAACAGAGACGCTGAGGGGCCTCATGGGCTCCTGGACACGGGCCCGGCTCAAGAGACAGACTCTTAGTCAGGAGCCGAGGACTGGACGTGGACGGGCCTGCGAGAGACAATTAGAAAGAGAGAGCGAGAGATCAGTCTTTTGTATACTGTGTTTAAATATCGTTAATTTCTCAACACTTCATATAAAACCGAAAGAGTGTGTCAGCACATTCGTTATTCAGTAGTAAACACACTCAGTAGTAAACACTAGGTTCTTTGGATAAACCCCTATGAACCCTCTCTAAAAGAGAAACCCTCTGTTGTAGGGTTCTGCATGGGTTCCCCAAAAAAGACGAAACAAATAAATAACCCTTTAGTGAATTAGTAAGTATTAAAATTACTAAGCAACAGTAAGAAAACAGTGAGGCAAACAGCATCCAGTGTGACCACTGTTTAAAAATCGAGCAACTCCTGATTTTTTCCACTGTCCAAATAGACCACAGGCTTTCTTGTTTTCTACTGGTGCGCAAGATTGAGGTTTACAAACACACAGGTCAAAGTTCACCTAAATGGGTTTTTTTTCGAAACATACTCTTTTCTAAGAAAGCAGAAAACTGTACATTTCAGGTGTCTATTGGATCACATCAAGGAGTCGAAAATAGTAAATTCTCTGGCTAAGCCATACGTATAGAGACGCTATATTGAACATTTTTTCTGGGCGTATATAAGGCATTAGAGCACGTAATGGAGGAATTAGTTTGCATATGATCAGTCCTGTAATATCTCCTAATTATTCTGATCAGACGCTTCACTCATTTCTCTCAAAATGTACTCTCTCTCTCTCTGCTGTAGTCATAAACACTACACTACTTTCAGGCTTCAGTGTAAACAGAGCGGCTCAGATTATAAGACGCACTTCTCATTGGCTGCTACTTGACTCGAGGTGATACACAGAAGAGCAGCAGATGAAAGAAATCCCACTCTTTAAATGCAAATCCAAATAAACTCACTTTGATGAATGCGTTTGGATTACAGTCTTACAGAACTGTTTCCTGACAGCTGAGAGATTTTCAAATTCAAGTCATGCGGTGGAACACCCGAGGGGATGCGATGATGCAAAATCCCGACAGCGTCATTACGCGGCGAGAGCTTTAGGGCTGGATTAAACACTACCAGTAGCTTTTGATCCAGTTTCGACTCACGCTCCGACAACTGACATCTAAAACGGTGTAAAAGACGACTGAAGTGCAATTTCTGTTCTGTAGAGGCTAGTATTCCTCTGATAAACGCGGAACCATTTGACTAATAAACTTCTCCTTCGCAGAATCAAAGCATCCATTACGCAAATGACAATTTCATGACGGAGCCAAACACAAAGGATTAAGTCATAACTTGCACACCTCCACACTCAATCACAAGAGGAGAGTGCTTGGACCCCGTAATCACTGCTCGCAGCTATTTTAATGTTTTGTTTAGTTGTTTTAACATTATACGATCAATAATTTGCATAAAACCATTCAGCTTTTGCTTGATGATATTCACTTGATGATATGTTATCCATGCAACACAGTGATGCGCACATATCAAGAGACCAAATGATTTCCGACCTACATGTCCCAGAAATTAAAACAGTCATTATTAAAATTAATTCATATTTCATATATCATAGACATCAATATTAATCTTAGAGTTTGTTTATTTACAGTAGGCCTATTTTATGAATACACAGCTAAATTTAGCAGGCAGGTCGATTTCCATGTAATTGAGCTCTTAAGTGTGGCTTTAGGAGATTTCTCTGAAAACGTGAACAGTGAGAACGCTGCTTGCGTGCGTCTGGAGTGGATTATGTAGGTCAGTGTGTTAGAGTGTCAGCCTACAGCGTAGCCATGCTGTGTTATTATTTGGCTGTTTAGAGGCTCAAATCAATCCCAACAATTCATGGCTCCTGTCGCATAATGACGTCGAGAACAAGGAAATACTGAACGAGTGAGCTGTGCCAGCCACATGGGCAAACAGTGCCATAAAAATTCTTCTCTGGAAAAAAATCTGGCATGGAATTTTTTTCAAAAGTGCCACAGACAGGTCGAATGGTGTGCAGACTACCCGTGTGACGTTACAATTTTAATTTTTTTCTAAAAAGGAGAAAAAAAAATTCTGGCATGTGTACCATTACCCGGAGGTAATTGGTTCCATATGACGACACTCGTACCCACTTCTGTAAGCAGGGGGCTGAAATGACTTCCACATGCTCTGTTAAAATGCCTTAAAGGGGAAGAGAAAAAACAGGAGAGGAGGGCGAAAACAAAGCTATCCCGGCCACAGACTCGACCGCTCAGTGTCTTCTGGGTTTGCTTTATTTCATCCCTTGTTTTAGTTCTCAAACATTCTCTGAAATACTCCAGTGCGCCGGATGTTTAGACTGAACCCAATCGGCAATTTTTTGACCTACAAGCCCATTTTAGGTGAGAAATGTAAAATATTTGCACCCAGAATGCGTAAGATTTTGGACGAACACATACAAGCACATGTTACACATTCGTCAAGTGTTTTCACTATCGCTTTTGAAACCCGATACGGAAGGTCACGCACTACTACAAACACGTCATCGTAATCCTATACACCTTCAAATATACAAGCACAAAGCGAGAGTTACAAATCGAAGTTATTAAACATAAACCTGTAGAGAAAATTTATGCGACACATAAGACATATTGTTCCATAGTCATCAAAAAGCAGACAGAGGAAAGATATTTTCCATTTGTTCTTTCCATTTTTCCCCCCATTGCAGTCTCTAGACCAGCCTACGTCATTCAAACATCTAAACAGATGGATAAATCTCTCTCTTTCATTCCACAGTGTCTGTCTGCTCTTTTTCAGAAAGCACAAATTACAGTCTTCTAATCTGTCCTCTATAAAGCTGTGTATTTTAGTAGCCCTCTAATAGGCCGGTCAACTTCATGCCAATGGAACCACAAATACATGTTGCATTAAAAGTGTAAAGTAATGAAGCACAAATTCATGACCAGATTCAAAAATCTATAACCTAATATCTGTGAATATAGTCATCGTATTATGTTTGAATCAGAATTTATGAACCACTGGTTACTGTCGTGTAATGAAGGCTGAGGCGGAAGCAAGTGCAGGAAAGGCAGTATAATCAAACAAAGTCCACAGGATTAGGCAGAAATCAAAGTACAAGGCAGGCTAGGGTCAAACGATCAGGCAAATAGGCAAAACTAGGCAGAACAGAGGATCGAAGTCAACGGAGAAAACAAGCTCAAAGATCAGAAAAGCAAACACAATATAAGGCTTGGAAATACGACAGAGACTAGGCAACTGAGCGTAATACTTCGCGAAGTCATAGTGTTCAAAAAGTCTATTTTATAGCATGGTTGTGAGTGCTGTGAATTGGATGCAGGTGTGTGTGATTAGAATGAGTGTGAGTGTGAGTGATCTGTGCGTGTGTGAGTGTTCTGGGAATTGCAGTCCATGGCGAAACCATAAAGTGAAAATATTTCAAGCATTTATTATTTTTTTAATCTTGATGATTACGGCTTACAGCTCACGGAACTCAAAAATCCAGTGTCAAGAAATATTAGAATAAAGAATTAATAATACAGAAAAGTCGACAATTTACACTGATCATCCTGTTCAAAAGTTTACATCCCCCTGGCTCTTAATGTACACTAGCAAGTAATAAGTCATCGCTTGTAGTTTGTCTCTTCTGGCTGTGTGGAAACTGCTGAAATGGGAACTAACTACAAGTGGGGAACTGTAGAAAAGTCGGACCACGTGTGCCATAAGATCCGAGTATTCATTCAAGCCAAATGTTTGGATTTGCTACGTTAACACATCCAACCTAATTTGCTCCGCATCATGCATGTATGTTGCCTGTTGCTTTGTCACATGTTCGTGTGAACGTGGGGTAACTTTCAACATGCAAATGGTAAAACGATGAACTAGGGATGAACTAGGATCTCGATTATTTATCACGATTATTCAATGATATTAGGGACAACATATTTTTATTGTACTTTCACATTTAAATAAACAGACTGCTGCTTTCACCTCCATGTTGTGCTACATTCCTGCTAATGTAGATATCTTTGCATCAAATTAGACTGGTCCTTAAAGTGCATCATCTCGTAGAAGTAAAATATAAATAAAATTGTACCCAAAATATAGGATAAGTAGAAATGCCATCAACCAAATGAAAATATGCATCAAATATAACAATATGCAACTAAATTAAAACAATTGAGGCGTATGCAGAAAAGGCAATAACAGTGTTTACAGGAGGAGAGACGCAAGACAATTTCTTTTAGGAGATTACAAAAATTTAGGAGCACAGTTGAAGTTTAGTGGGGGGTTTTTTCATTTTGTTTTTTAAGAGATGCTAGCGTTAATGTGCCACAATAGAACACACAAGTAGGAATGAGAAAACTTGAGCTTGTCAATTATGACAAAATTTTGAAATTTAGGATCAATAAAAGATGGTTGTGAGATCGGAGAGTTGACTAAAGCAGATGATGTTCAGTGTTACTCATAATGGCTTCTCTGCAGTATTTCCACACTTGTTTGGTTGACTGAGGAGATCAAAAGCAGTGTGAAAGTAACTGTTGCTCGGTGTAGCTGCATTTTGGACTTCCTGTAGTTTTTATTCCGATTGTATTATACAACTCCGAAAAGGTCACTGTTTTTTCCCCATTGGCGTGACGAGGTTTAATGTCCCCGACAACCTCTGCAGTGCCATTTTGCATCGTGCTAGTGTCATGATTTCTCCTCGTGCAAGCGCTGGAGCTCGAAGCGAAACTGGCAGCTCGAGCGCTAAAATGCTACCTCCATTACCGGGTTTTGGCACTACAAAATGACGTCAGCCCTGCACCGCCAATATCGCAGTCGATCATGTTAATTTAATCGTGGGCAGTCAAAATCGTAATTGCGATCGATATCCGATTAATTGTGCAGCCCTACATTGAACGTCATGATTTGCAAAACTAAGATTTCTAAAACTGATGTTTTGGATGTATGTACATGTATGTACAGTTCATAAGATTATACAGTGTATAATCGCTTACATTGTTGTTACCATCGCATCATAACTAACTTTTACAAATGTCTTTAACAACCCTTTATAAATGTTAACTCTATATCTAACTTTTTTTTTAGTGTTAGGTTTGTTTTTTTAACAATGGAAAAAATTTTAACAACGGAAGACTTTTTCGATGGATAAACGTAGCTAGCTAACATAACGCGACATGACAGGCGGCATATTGCTAGCATTAGCTGTGTAGATAGCTTAGGCAGCTTTCTCTTCAGCACAGAGCTATACTTGTTGAAAAAGTGTAGCTGTTTTTGCCTTCACGTTGAGAAGCGAACGGAATCGTGACAAATGATTAAGAAATTTAAAAATGACATGCGCAGCACTAGAAATAAATAAGGAGATTGAGAATGTGCTACATAATATGATATAAAAAAGATAAAAGATTAGGAAATTATTGTGACGTTAGAATGACACGTGAGCACTTGTCTTGTTTATACACACATACGGGAGCATGAAGTACATTTATAAGCCCGATCTCCCGGCAGGGGCCTGACACTAACACAATGCTAACATGAATAACGACCTGGTTATGCAGTGATGTTTCCTTCTGACTGACTGAGGTTTTCATGCTCCACTTCCCATGCCGGTCTTTCATTTTAAAAGAAGATACAGTAAAAGGGGATACAGAACTAAACAGAACTACGCTCCTATTGAACCTTCAGAGATGCATTCTTAAGTGCGAAATGTCTAATTAGCATTCTTACTAGAGCAGACATTTTTGAAATTGTTCGAGGAACCGGTTTCAGTAGGACTTCCCCTGTGTACAGCAAGAAGATCACTAAACCCAGAAACATCCTCAGAGTCCCAATGTATAAAAAGCGAGTGAGATTATTTATATACAAATGAAAAAAGGGACAATATCCTCTGTAATTGAAATAATCCTCTGCTACTGAAATAACTGTCGATCTATCTATCAAGCTGAGGCTGGGTGGCTAGTCAACTAACAGTGAGTGTTTGTATTTTGAGCTAGGCTATACTGTATGTTATCTGCAACAAATAGCTTTATCTACATCAGTTTAGCGTCCCTGTACCTTGTTTCAAGCTAGTACAATCATTAATCAGCTAGCTGTTAGCTAGCTACTGAATAGGCTATGATAGTGTTAAGGTTTTGTACTGACTCTTGTTTGTGAATAAGCAGCGTGTACACAAGTACACAGTTTGAAAATACGTTTAGGTTTCTGTCAGAATAAATGATCGTCGGAAGTCATCTCTCGATCACTAACACGAAACAAGCTCGCTGTAGCCTCGCTGTTTCATTTCAGGTCCTGTTCATCCAACTTTATAATGTTTAATAATATCATGAGCACATGGCCACATGTTTAGATGGAAATATGAGCCAATGTATTGTGCTTGAAGGCATTTGTACAATTCACCATGTGTACCATGATATTTCATTCTGCTAACAAACTGCCAGCACTATATTATTTACAAGTAAAGGATAATAAATGACATTTTACCTTTTAAAAACCTAGTACAACAATTTTGACATCTAATTAGCTGTTTCTAATTGGTGTACCTGTTCTAAAAAAACATAACGACAAACAGAGTGGTAAGACATGATTGATCACGTAGCCCTTATCGACGACAACTTATCGTCATATTACATCACACAGCCCTAATTAACACCCTAGTTAACGCCAAGAGTCGGAAAACACTCTCTCAGCTGGTATATCTCAAATGAGTAATCTGTAAATATCCCTTTAGGTAAATATTAAGATGATTATATGTCTGTATATGTATATGGAAATGTCCACGCCCGTTTTTTCCTACTTACTTGACAAAACCCATGGATTTGATAAACAAACTGGTTTGATGTAAGTACATTTGAAATCCGCTGTGAGTGAATGCAGAGGCTCAGCACTATGGCAAAACATCTGAGAGCTGCATGAATGAGCTCAAGGTCAAACTGTCAGAAGCTGTGCATGAATCAAGAGAGCAAAAATCACAAACCGCCCACCCACATTCCCACCCACACACGCACACATACATACACACACACACACACACACACACACACACACTCCTTTTTAATGCATCGGGCAAACAATACACACCAGGAACCTGCAGCGTAAGGAAAGTGAGCGTTTAGGAGAGTCACAGATTCCTCTGCAGTGAGGAACAGTGGAGCAGACAGGATTCTGGGCTTCAGGCGGCTCCACAATGGAGACAGATGAATGGCTGAGTAAGCAGACGAGTGTCAAGTAGGCCACAGTTTTAACAAACATGTTTTTGGCATTCTTTCTAGGGGATGCTTTATCTTACAGACGGCACAGTGCTTGGTCAATTTTAGAAAAACATAGAAAAAACCCTACTGATTAAAATTCATTTAATTCTATCATAATATTAGTGTGTGTAGTGTAATAAAAAATAATATATATATATATATATATATATATATATATATATATATATATATATATATAGAGAGAGAGAGAGAGAGAGAGAGAGAGAGAGAGAGAGATTTACAGCACGCACAGAAATATTAATTATTTGGGGTATCTTTGGATATTTTATATCATTTTTAGATTTATGTCTAATGATGTTACAATTCCTGGGTATCCTCAGCCTCAGCAACCAATCATTAGTCTATACACCCTTGTGTGGGAGGAGTTTGGTGGAATTATGCATCAAAGCTGCCATAATCCTTCAACAATGTACTTTAACCTCTCATCAGAAGGGGTTTCCCTGTGTTCAAACTGGTAAATCTCGATCTAGAGCCCACTATATTACTGCTGTAAAGGCAAGTAGGCATGTCACAACAGATTTATCGATGGTGACTGTTTCATTTCTTTTTTGACTCAAGTGTCGCTTTAAGCCGAACAGAATAGTCAAACACAAACAAACACAACACAGAAAAACCTCTGATTCTGTCAGACCTCCGTCTTTCTGCTTTCGGTTTAGCTGTTTGTTCTGTGAGCTTGTGCCCTGCAGAACAGATGTCTGATTGACTCAGACATCTGTGCAGATCTATAGATTCGGACTCGTTCAACAAAACTGACCTGCTGCTCTGGCAGGTGCTTCTGGATCAATGGTCCATTTTTAAAAATGTCATCCATCTTATCTGACTTGAACATGAATATTTCATGAATCCTGTATAACCCAAGTTAAGGGATGGACTCTGAAGACCATGTATGTGATAGCTGCGAGATGTAGCTGTAGTGTGTAGTGTTGGTGCATTCTGTAAGCTTTTCAGGCAAAAATTAGTGTTTCGCGTGACATGGTAGGTACCGCTGGATTTTATTTTATCTTTAAAAAAAACAAAACAAGAACGACGGAGCTGTGTGGCTTTCACGCAGCAGTCACGCTGTGGAAAAACAAACGGAATGTTCGATATTATCTTGTCTACAGCGACTGAATGACTTGTTGCAAATTGCAGGCTGCGGACTATTTTTATCCAGACTGAACCGACGGGACAGTCAACACACAGCCGGCGCACAGACACCCGCTCGATTTAAAAGGCCATGATGTCAACAGATGAGCAAGGGGTTTATTTTTTTTCTCCCTGATATGATCACAGACGCTTTTAGAAGTCGGTGTCAGATATAACTCATCGATTTATGTCTGCACTAGTGTCTGGAATGTTGTCGGTTCACGTCTCAGGACTATGCACCTTAGCCATCACCACCTCTATGCTCAAATTGCACAAATAATTTAGTGCACGACAAATTGATTTCGAAAATAAATAAATAAATGGATTACGGATCATCAAATACCAAAACAGATATGCAACGGATATGCAACGGATCACACTCAGAAAGGAGACTGATTTTAGGTAGCACAAAGCGCACAAACACTGATATATCTCAAAGATCATATAAACCTTCTGTGACATTTGGGCCTCCAACTCTGTCAGTGGCTCGTCATGCATCTGTCATCCACTCTAATCGATACGACACGCCGGGCCAATCACAATTACATTCATGCAACCACGACTACAGGGACTGTGCATAATAAACCATGCATTCCATAGATAGCTGTTTTTTGTGTTATTTTTTTTTTCGGTTTTGTTTTTAAAGTAGGCCAGCTACACTGATATCCATGGTGATGCTTTTGAAAAGGGAGAAATGAATAGCTGAGCAGGAAACAGAAACACCAGTAACGCCCACCACAACATGGCACGACAGAGGGAGCGTGGGCATAGTGTTCGCATCCCTTCATAGCAGGGCGTTTATAGATTCCTATGGCACAGGACATGAGAAACACTGCAGCTGCAGAATATTGCAGCATGCACATGCATCTGTAGACATGACTGCAGCTGGAACTACCACACACACACACACACACACACACAACACAAGACGTGGGCTCGGGCCTAACCTTTAAACGCATGCAGACACCAGGGCTGGCCATAGCAGTAGTGCATCCTTGAGAATCACACACACACACACACACACACACACACACACACACTGAATGCACCCTAGATGCCAGCATAGCATCTACTGCATCCCTGACTGCATCCTTCCTCACTGTGCACCAGTAATACGACTCCACATTAAAAAACAAAACAAAGCTGTCAATCAAAGTCAAACCCAATGCTGCGCGAGACATTAATCAGAGTTATGATTCATGCAGATTAATGAGATTTACTGACACAACTGCAGATGTTGCAAGGAATATTCACTTTTTTTTTCCTTTTTTCCCCGGATGCATTTGTATCCTTAGAGCTGCTGCAGACGAAATATGAAGATTAATACTGAATATGATCATGATGCAGAGCGCGTGGTGCAGACGCACGTGAAGATGATGGGCATGAACATCTGTTAATTCCAATCATCATGCATTGAAAATGCACACATCTAATTAATGAAGTAATTAATGAATTAATTAATGAATTTTAAAAAAATAAAAATGAATTTAAAAAAAGGGGTGAAAAGGCTCTTACCCCGGAGCACATTGGTTTTCTCCATGTACATCGCACAGCAAAGCACGAAACCGGTCATTAAAATACAGCACGGGGGGAGACCTGTCTTCCCCTCACACGCTTAAACGACGGGGGAAATAATAATAACACCAGTAATAATGACAATAATAATAAATGACTAATTAGCGCAAAAGAGGTGAGCTCGCGCGCAATGAAATGGTTACTCGGTACGCGGTGAGAAAAGCCCTCGTAACGCAACCGGCCATCTTCAGGAGCACCAGATCACATCCACGGTGTCATCAAATCAAATAAAACGCCTTTTTAAAAGCCACCAGGGCGGAATGACAACCAATACATGAGCTATGAGACGTTTTTACAGCGATGACACTTGCGAAATAAACGAACAAATAAAATGCAGCGCATTCTCTCCACCCGTTTTCCGGCTGCCCCCATTAACGCGTACAGCAAGCAGAAGCGCCTCGACACCGGGAGAAACCACAACCGCCTTAGCCCCGCCCACTCCCGCGCACTTAGCCACGCCCGTCCTCCATACACAGCGAGCTCTGGCTACGTTCACCGTGAGCTCTGGTCACGCCTACTACCGATTCCTCTGTTGCCTTGGCAACGTCTTCAGAGGTTCTAGTTGTAACTGTGGGCCGTTAACGTTCGCGTAGTACTGACAGAGCCATGAAAACAACATTTACTGTGTTTAACGAACACCTGCAGCGGGGGGGAAATCCGTGTGTGCAGTGTTCATCTCGCCTTGACTGAACACCTGCTGGTACATTAGAAGTCATACCGTTTGTCAGACACCTAGAGGGTCTGCCGAATTACAACCCCCCTCCCCCCCGTCACGTCACGTCACGTCACGTCTTTGGACACCGAATGTACACTACAGTCTGTCCCAACATTCACACAAACAGGCGACGTGTCAGTTGTGTCACTTGCGGGGACTGTCCAGAAATGATAGTGGATACGTTTTAGCAGTATCGCACGAGGAAGAGTGCGGTTATACCGAAGATCGGAACGGTTGTGATCTGGCTGTAGGTAATCACAGCCGTGCCGATGTTCGGTATAACCGTACGACAGCATTTCTACAACAGTTCTACAGTATTAAAGGAAATTAATATCACGTAAGGGACTTAACCGGATACAATACAACCACGTGTTCGGTTTATTTTTGCTCCGCTAGTGGAAACCGTTCCCGAAGAAGCCGCCCTCCGTTTAGCTAGCTCACGTCTTGCTTTTTTTTCCCGAAAAGTGTCATTTGCCATGTCCGGTGATGATGATGATGTCGTTAACACTACTGTAGTCCAGGGGCGTGGTTTCCGTTAGGGGGAACTGGGTAGCAATTAGTTTATGTTCGTTAGCAATTACAAGCTCCCCCCTCCATCCCCCGTCCATATTTATACCATGCTCAACTGAAATATTCAACAGAAGTAATATATTCCTTTCCAAATCGTTTGTGAGTTTTTCATAATAAATCAGATTAAAAAAATACTAAAAGCCCACCTCTGGTACACAAGTTGAAATCGCCCAACTATTGTCTCGCAACACAACGCTTCATTACTGCCGTTTGACTGGGAGACCACAGGTCAGAGAGGGACAGTAAAAAATATAAAACATGTACTCAGGAGGTAGGATAATATGGTGCAATCTAGCTAACGACACTTATATTACATTGCATATATTGTAGTTAGCTAACTTGTTACAATTTATTCATAACTATCAATAGAGGCACCAACAATATCAGTTACTTCATTCCAAGCTTTATTTTTCTTTTAATGATTCTAAACACACTTAATGAAATGATTCATCATGATCAGTTGCCAATCAAATTCCAAATTAGGATAACTCAGAGTTCAGGCGTTTTGACACAATGTTCTCTATACCTGGCCAAGAGTTAGCGCTCGATGCTAAGTGTAATTATGGCGTAATTATGTTGGTAGGAAATCTCTTTTTTAGCAATTAACCCACTTCTCAAGAAAATGTTCATTTTCCTTACAGTTTTGTCTCGTTTCTATTTTCATTCTTCCTTCACATTGTTCATATGAAAGACCTTATCGCTTCTACATCGCTAGCTACATCGTTAAGCTTAGTCTATAGCTAGCTAGTTTATAGCTGGTGTCCATATATTTAAATCGCCTTGCAACAGTGCTGTCACAAGCTTCTCAATTTTAACGTATGAACTCACGAGGTCCATTTGAATGGTTTTAAGAAGCCTAATGTTTACTGGTGCGACTGTAAGTCAATACAAGTACTCATCAGTATGAAACTTCAGTATTCATCAGTATGAAGCCATGTAGTGACTAGCCTAATCTTCCGCATCTCATAATATTAATAATAATTTAACTCTGAATTTCCCAGTATGACCAAGTGATGGTTAAACCAAACCTTTGTAAAGTAGATGTGTGCCCACCTGCTGAGATTCAGGCTCAGACATGAAATGTGTTAATTGCAGAGGTTTTATAGAACGGTCTGCTTCCTCGTTTGGAGAAGGAAAAAAAAAAACATGATGAGCCATTTCTCTCTTCACATCAGCGTCAAGCTATTAGTGTTAAAGAGCATGTTAAAGAGGCTTCATATGCATTACAGGAGATGAGATCTGGCTTTTAGCTCACAATGGTGGCGATATAGTGCTGTGTGGACGGTAAAACTACTTTGATAATTTGCTTCAACTAATTGGCTGCCATAATCTCCACCATAACTGGTTTGTGGAACGACCATGTGGGTCAGCTGGGGTTAGGGTTAGCAGTATGCTGACCCTATTGACTAAAATTCATTTGTAATATGTGTAAAGTAATCTTTTTTTGGACATTCTAATGTATACAGTAGACTAAGTAAGACAAATGAACGCTGGATCAGCTTCCAATAATTAAGGACTATTGATGCTATTTAGATTTATTATGGATATTATAGCACGTTTGTCTCTCACCACCAGGGTCGGGGGTTCCATTCCCACCGCTGCCCTGTGTGTGCAGAGTTCGCATGTTCTCCCCGTGCTGCGGGGGTTTTCAGGTTTCCTCCCCGAGTCCAGAGACATGCATGGCAGTCTGATTGGCGTGTCCAAAGTGTCCGTAATGTATGAATTTGTGTGTGTGAGTGTGTACATGATTGTGCCCTGTGATGGATTGGCACCCTGTCCAGGGTGTACCCCGCCTTGTGCCCGATGCTCCCTGGGATAGGCTCCAGGTTCCCCACGACCCTGAAGGATAAGTGGTATAGAAAATGGATGGATGGATGGATGGATGGATCAGTAAAACATGACTAAAAGGGTTCGAGGTGCACGATAATGTATTACATTACAAAATCATGTGATTTCGGTTTTCTTTAAGAATATTATTAATTAGACTTATGTTAGGATTATATTTGAATTCGCTCTCAAGCTTAAAACTTTCAAGGCAGTAAAGCACTGTATAGACACAGGCTGTTTAGAGCCATGGTTTCCCAAAAATGTGGGACTGAGAGAAAGCATGACACTTTCCCTATTGCTTCCAAGTCAGAGGATTACAGTATAGAAGTAACACTTCTCACAGGTGGCTCATGTGATCATGGTGCATTTTATCATAGTGTGAAGCGTGTTTCTAAAAGGCACATGCTCCGTGCTCATTGTGAAAGGACTTAATAATCTCCAGCAGAGACTCCATTCAGATTGGAGGCTTTTAAGGCTATGTATTGTCCCTACTATCTTTTTCCCCCCTCCCCTTCCTCTCAGTAACCTCTGCTAGGTCTGTGGTACTGTTGCTCTGTCCGGCCTTGGCGCAGTCTGTAGGTTTTAAATGGAGAGATTTACCCCCTGATTTCCCTGGAGAGATGGCCATCTGCCTCCTGTCACCCAGCCCACTCCTGCTGCTCCTACACATACACTCATGCCAGTGATAATAACACACACAACATGAACCTGGGGGCATTTACTTACACATAGACAGATGACAAATAGCCTGCAGTTCTATTTATGGCCTTAATGAAGGCTCCAGTCAGTGCCTTACACCATATACTGTGTGTATATATGTATATGTATATATACTGCTCAAAAAAATAAAGGGAACACTTAAACAGCACAATGTAACTCATATATATATATATATATATATATATATATATATATATATATATATATATATATATATATATATATATATAAAATATACATACCTAGAGGTATGTATATACAAGTACATATATATATATTAAAGGTAGAAATACAAGTCCAAGTGAGTCTTATGGTGCTGTCCTGGATAATACTATACCAATGGAGCTATGTTTCCAGTGGAGAGAGATTTCCTCCAGTCATGAGCTAAATATCAAGCTACCCGTGTAGTTATACAATGATTTTAAAGTATAAAAAAGCAAAAAAAGAAAAACTAAATTGTTCCAAAGGTGAAAAACGCATTTGAAAATATCCGCACTTAAGTAAGTGATTTTAACCGAAATGTTTTCAGCTCAATTCCTATTGAAAGTTATAAACGATTAAAGTTAGGTGTAGGAGTGGATTTAGTGTTTGTATCTTTTCTTACGACTTTATTCATTTGTAATTGAATGAAATCCAACCACATAAGTTTAACGCAGAGGATGTAAGACAGTCCTTGTGCATACAAGGTATAAATTTACAGAATAAATCCGATAAAAGTCCAATTTAACACAATTACACAGAAACGAAATTGATGAACCCCTTAATAGTCTGTAATAACATCAGTGCCATGAAAAGTTAAATGTTAGATACGGCTTGATAATTTAGGAATTATTTGGTGTGGAGTCTTTAAACCGCATCTTATCTCATTTTCGATTTTCAAGGTGGAATTTACTTGTAATATAAACAACAGACCTACAGCTTTCACATGCGATGTGTTGACCAATTATGAATTATGTTATTCAACCCCTACAGGAATCTGAAATCTGTCCATTCAGCACCAGGTTTGTGAGTGTTATCAACAGAGTCGGGTGTAACGTGTTACAAACTCTAACCTAATGACTTTTTATGATAACGCGGTAATGTAACGCATTACATTTAAAATGTTCTGTATATAATTTGATTACAGTTACTGATGTCAATAAAATGACGTTACTTGCGTTACAAATAAATTGTTACGAAAACAATATTAAGTTAAAAGGCATTTTTCTTTTTGCCCCGAAGATTTTTTCTTTAGCCACGAATAATTCTCCACTTGGAGCGGTTTGTAACTATGTAACTGAACGTCTGTAAAAGAAGACCGCGTGTAATATTATATCTTCAATTGAACAGGAAAATACATGGAAACACGCATGTCTTATTGGGGTGCCCAAACGCTAGCTCACGCAGTCATCGTGTGGAAAAATGGATATACGCCGATTTTTTTTTTAAACCAGTAAATGGCTTGAAACTGAAACAGTAACATCCTCTGATGCTGAGCAGGAAAACAAGGTGTGTAAATGTCTATATGAGTTCCAGTTTTGCGTAAAAATGATATGGATATTACATGGACAACAATAATCCGATATTAACCCGAATGAGACGATACTCCGTTTAAGAAACTAGCATGTAAACAACAATTTTTTATTACCATAATCTGATTAAAGTCATACTCGAAGTAAACACGAATGGAATTAAGACGTGTGGAGTATTGCTGTTTTAGTCGCATTGTCGATGTGCGTTACAGACACGTACACACCTTAATCACACTATTAACGTCGTGTGGGAGTTTTCACCGCATTTTGCGACAGGACACGTACACCCACGGCAGAGCTCGACCGTTTGACGGCACACAAGAGAGCACGACTGCGTCCCAAACCGCGTACTTACCTACTATATAGTAGAAAAAATACATGTATCTTGGCTACTATGTAGTAGGTAAGTATGTGGTTTGGGACGCAGCCAACGGCTTCAAGCAGTCGTCTATTTACTCGTACAGCATGACAAATAATTAGCGTTTAAAGCACTTGAGCGTTCGTAAAATTAAAAATAAAAACACCCAAAACTCTATACGGTACCATAACGAAGACCAACTGCATGTCGATACGTGAAATTCTGGAGGGAACGTCAGACGGCGTGGGCTAGGGACGTAATGACGTGTGACGTTAACCGATCTATCTTCTATAACATGTAAAACAGGAACATGAGGTATTAGCGACTCGTGTAAACACCTTAATCAGAATACTGTCTCATTCAGAATAAGGTCAATAATTAGATTACTGATATCCATGTAAACATAGTCATAGATAGCTTAGCTGTGCCTCCCCTTGGCTAGCGACACCAAACTAGCGAGCAAAAATGACTGAAAGAACTACGGGTTTCACTTTGTAGTGTATTTTTGTAGGTTTGATATGTTTTGAAAGTAACGTGAAAGTAAAGTAATTAGTAATCTGATTACTTTTTACATGCAGTAATCAGTAATGTAATCAGATTACAATTAGTAATCTGTAGTCGATTACTTTTTTTTGATGAACTCACCCAACACTGGTTATTAATCTGTCTGTGCCGAAAAATGATATTGAAAAACACTATATGGCCAAAAGTTTGTGGACTCCTGATCATCACACCCATATGTGGTTCTTCCCAAAATGGCCGCCACAGAGTTGGAAGCACACCATTGTACAGAATGTCTTTGTATGCTGTAGCATTACAATTTCCCTTCACTGCCCCAGTACACCTCAACCCCACTGAACATCTTTGGTATAATTTGGAAAGCCGATGAACATCTTTGGTATAATTTGGAAAGCCAGCATGCACCAGGCTTCTTGCCCGACGTCAGAACCTGGCATCATGAATTCTCTCGTGGTTGAAATTCTGGGAAGGCTTTCCGCTAGATTTAGGAGCGTGGCTGTGGGTACACTCTGAAATCTACTGGAAAGCCTTCGCAGAAGAGCAGAGGTTATTACAACAGCAGAGGGAGGACTAAATCTGGAATGGGAAGCACCGTATCTATTTGAAATGGGCCAAAATAGGCATATATTATATATGTGAGGGTTAACTGGTAGCTGAACAAAAGAAAAAAAGAACCGAGTCATGACCTGGAAGACACTTGTAATGTCAGGAATAAAATGCTTGGAAGAAAAAGGTGTTTTGTTTGCTCATGAAATTGTACCTGAGTAAAGCATACTCAGAGAAAGTGCAAATCTCTTAAAATAAGATACTTAATAAGCAGAAGTTGTGCCTTTAACACAGTGTTAGTGTTATAAGCAGATGTGACGAGCCAGATACACATTACAATCATTATTCTGCTTATCAAAACAGTTTTTTCTTATGGCTCTATGTCTGTATTCAGTCTTTACGAGTTGGATTTGTTCTGCTGAAACAACAACAACAAAAAAAAACGTGTGGGCTTTGTGTCCTGTGACAGCTGGGTGAAACAGGGGTTAATGTGGCTGACCCTCTGCCCCCTTCAGTCCCACCTTCTTTTATTGCCCTTTCGACAAACACACCAAGTTATCTTAAGAGTAATTAGCAGCACACACGTCGCACATGGGGACCGCCACTTCGGTTTCGTCACTTGTGCAAAGCAAGTGAATAGGAATGACTTTTCATTACCATTTCTTTGTGCGAATGTGTCACGGTCAGCACAACAAATGTGACACTGGAGACTAATAGACCGACATTCTGTGTTTTCCCCGCGTGAATATCCTGTTCATCTGGAAAGTTGCCATTGGGAATGAAGAGTAATTACAATCTGGGACTTTGACATTAACTCGAGTGTATGAGAGAAAGGATTGAATTAAGACTACGCAGATCATCGTCTAGTGGACAATTGGTAGACAATGTCCCTGTGTGACACAATGCTTCTGAGGTAATCACAGAATCTAATCATGCTGTATTAAATTACCTATTAAACACACTTCATCATGATTCCTTTGAGTATAAGACCTGTTATTATCTGTTATACCACAGAATACTTGAATATTCGGATAGTAGTTCCGGATGCAAGGTTTAAATAGCAATATGTCATCAACAAAGAAAACATATCATCGTTGATACTGTGAAGTTTTGTGAATGGAGCTGTTGATGGAAGGAGTCTCCAGTGTCAGAGGTAAAGCTGTAACTTCAAGTCTGCCAAACAGGTCTTGAGGACAGAGGACGTTGCGCTTTCCTGTGTGTTCTGTGTAACGTGTGCAAGCTATGTTTTTGGTATTAATACATAAGAGGGGGGAAAAAAGAGACACGGCTGAGGGTGCGACTGGTTATGACCACTATAGTGTAAGAAATTATAACTGTAACAGGAATGAACTTTTTTTTGGCAGACGTTCCAGAACAAGTAATATTAATAAATAGGCAAAAGGTATGAGTTGTTATTTTATCATTTAAAAAAATTGGCAAATTGCTGTGGTATAAGAGGAAAAAAAAACACACTTCGGGTCATGCTGTTACTGGAAAAGAATCAACTTTGACGTAGTAACAGCTGATTACTGCACTTTCATGAAATTTTATATATATTTTTTTTTTTTTACATGTTGTTGGGACGGTACTTTTGAGGGGACAACATTTTAACCTGGACGTATGCAGTTATAAAGTGTACCTTTAAATGTTCACTATGAACATAAATGAGCTCCAGTTGTGTACACTTAATCATTTCAGCCATGTTTTCATTCACATTTCCAGGTACGTACTAAAAGGAACGAACCCGTGTTACTCTGTGTCCTTCGTTGTCCAAAATCTTCCTTACGCTTCACCAGAGTTGGTTATAAACTGACGTTTTGTAGACTATGTTTTTCTCACTTACAACTCAATTACATTTTATTCAGCTAATTACGCATCTAAAGCCCCACCATCACAGGCTTCTATTGTACAGACGTTGCCATGGCAACCTACTCTAGCTTATAAACCGTTCCTCCCTAATTAAGACGAATACATAAAAGGTGGAGATGAATAAATGAGGAAATTAATTGAGAACAATACGTCTATTTTCAGCATAAACCTAGTTGTTGTTTTTTGGGGGGGTTTTTTCCTGTTCAGAGGGCTCATTAAATCGATGTTTCTACTGAGGTTGAACTTTGATAGCATAATAAGACAGCGCGTGTGTTTTGTTATTTTTCCCAGTGGGTCAACCCTGTAAGCATCCTACTAATACTCCTCCTACGTTTGTGCTCTCCAAACAAATGAACACAAATGTTAAAATCCCTGTCACACATACTTCTTATTTTTGTCTGGCATTTTAACAGCGAAGGCAGAAGCAAAGTCTAAACACGGGCCTGAACTGTTTCATACATTTGAACGAGCAATCGTATTAACTAGAAAAAAAACATCAATCGTATTAACCAGAAGCACTGATTTAACTACACCTTCGACATGATCTACTTTTGAGGCAAAAAAGGAAGTAATGCACACTCTGAAAACAAATCTGACTTTAGTGATGACCCTTATGTGTCCTGAATGCAATGCTTCTACATGCTAGCTAAACATGCAGTAGTTTTTAATATTCTATCATAATAATGTACTATGGGGCGTACGGGGTTTAGTGTTTAGCACCTTTGCCTCACACCTATAGGCTCCGGGGTTCGAGTCCCGCCGGGGCACCCCCCCATGCGTGTGCAGAGTTTGCATGTTCTCCCCGTGCTGCTTGGGGTTTCCTCCGGGTACTCCAGTTTCCTTCCCAGTCCAAAAGAAATACATGGTAGGCTGATTGGCTTGTCTAAAGTGTCCGTAGTGTATGAATGTGAGTGTGAGTGTATGTGATTGTGCCCTGCGATAGACTGGCACCCTGTCCAGGGTGTACCCCACCCTGTGCCCGATGCTCCCTGGGATAGGCTCCAGGTTCCCCGTGACCCTGAAAAGGAGTAAGCGGTAGAAGATGGATGGACTAATGTACTATGTAGTGTGATGTACTACATGACAGTAGTATGGACGGGTTAAAAAGATGTCTTGGCTTTCACCTCTCGTTGTTAAATGTATACTGTAAATGTTGAGGTTAAAGTTACAGTAAACTGAGAAGTGAACTACAAAACAACTACCGTGAGCTGAATACATCTTCTGAAAGTCAGTATGCTAAACCACAAGGGCTGCTTTGTATTATATCCCTCTGGGATGGATCTGTGGATCTAGTTACAGATAAAAGTTCCGATTAAAAACAGCGGGGTCAGACTCAACTCCTGAATCCTGAGATATCATGCATTCACTACAAACATGCTTAGCACTAGTTTGTGGTGACAGATTGGGGTCTAAAGGATGGCTGTAGCTCTGATTTGGTGGCTGGTGATTGGGGGTTTAAGGACAGTGGTGTTTAGTCTCAGCTGTTTGTTTGCTTTCATGGTCGACTCACTCCTAAATGGGTGGATCAGTTTTCAGACGCTTTCCTCCGTCAGCTGTCTCTCTCTCACAAGCACTCGCGCAGAAATAAAGAGTCTCTGACTTTTCCCCTGTAATATTGGATTATAGCTAGAACTGTCATGGTTTCCTTTTTATTTTTTTAATCTTGCTAATCAAAATCAAGCTGGGATGGGATCTAGATAGATGGATGGAGAGATAGATCATTTTTAAAATATAAATCAAGATAAATAGCTGAGATATGATATGGTCTCATGTCCTCTACCACGGGCTAGTTGTTTTTCTTGTACTGTCTGACAGAGTCTTTCGAGATTGGTATCTTAATTACTATATTGTTTATTCTTAACTTTACCGTTCATCATATTTAATGCATATGAAAAACTCTACTACTGTTTGAGAAAACATTCTCATAAACGAAGCTTTCACTGTACCGTGATTAAAGTCACACTTTAATAGTAGCCATAGTAACCAATGCTCAATAAATAAAACTGTTACGAAAGGATGATACACTTTTCCTTCTAAAAAAGAGACGGCATGCAATCTGAGAAAGGCGTTCACTGCTGAATTTTTTCGACGAAGAATAAAACCCTGAGTAGATGTCACTCATTATTCACATCTGTATTTAAACTCGCCTGGATTTCCAGATTAGTCAAATACTTTCAAACTTGACGGGAGTTTTTAAGTTTTCTCAGAGATTGAAACACAATGGGAACGGCTGAGGCTTAAGAAAATAAGTGGTGTTTACTCTTAAGAGGTGCTTTATCGGTGTTTCCTTGGCGGTGTCTTAGCTGGCCTTTCTTTCTGCTTTAAACAGCCGGAGATACGACATTAATCTCGGCACTCCCAGCAATCATCTCCCAGAGAGAGAGAGAGAGCGAGAGAGAGAGGGAGAGAGATAGAGAAGGATGGAGGGTGGACAGGGAAAGCTTTTTGAATATCAATTCAATAAGAATAAGAATCTTCGAGCAAGAGCTTAGTTTTATTCCGCTCAGTAAATCTGCATCGACGTGAGCTGTATCATTTTCTAGCTGTGGACTCTCGAATCCGCACTGCTATAAGACTCTTTGGATTTTCATAATAATTTAGGTACTGAGGTTCTGTTCATAAGGAAAAGCATTTTTCACAGGCTCTTTTTGAACGCAGACGGCTTCTCGAGTCTGCGCACAAATCCTTTAAGAAATCGAGGCCTGAACGTTTTGCTTCAACGCATTACGGAACAAATCCATCAGCTCCCGTCGCAAACTGAGATTCGGTTGCAATTTTGAAAGGATTGACGAGCCAAACGCACACACAGTTTATTGTGTTTGGGACTGCAGGGAATGGTACAGTGATCTTTGACTCGTGAGTCTGGAATGACACACAGGAAGTAACGGAGATGATGCTACGTCCAAATTCAGGCTGAATTCAATGCTGCGCCGATGACTCTTTTTCCCTTCTTTCACATAGGAAAGCACATGAAAAGCACAGGAAAGCACATGATGTCCGACAAATAAATACTGCCCACTGCTGAATGAGGTCCATATGCTGAATTCTGCATGTAGGAGGAGAAGTAACCTTAGCTTCCCTCGTCTATCAGTCGAATAGTGTGTCTTGTTTCGTGTGTCTTGAGTCTTTTCCTGTCTTCTCGTATTACATTTTGTGCTATTCAACAGCAAAGCCTAAACACACACACTGCACTCCACACACACCACACACACACACACACACACCCTACTGAGTCACTTTTATAGGCATTCTAAACATTTCTGGGTTTTCTGGGGGTGCACTTTCCTGCTCACTCGTTTTACAGAAAAGATACACTCGAGGAATTGTTTGAGCCGGTTAAATCTCTCTCGTGCTGCTTCTCTGGTGATTAAAGTTTCCACTTACTCATTCACTTGTCCTCACACACACATACACACACAGAGAGCTTCTCCCCCACTATCTCTTTCACTGCCTACACTTATACACACTGTGTGTCCTTCCCACTATCTAGCTTGTCCTCTGTCTCACTCTCTCTCCCTCTTTCACACACGCACACACACACACACACACACACGCATACACACTCCCTCATCTCTGCCACGTTGCGTGTGGTTCCTGATGGCTGCATGGCGTTCCCACACACTGACACACTGACATACTTCTCTCCCATCCTGCCTCTCTGCTCCCGTCTTTTCCACTGTAATTAATCACACTCGTCTCTCGTTTCTCTACTTCTTCATTTACTCCTGTCCTTCATTGTTCACCTCTCGTCTCTCCTCGAGGGTTTCTCCCCGTTTCTCTCAAGTTCCTCCTCTCTCCTTAGCAGCCAATGACTTGTCCGATCACACACACACACTGAAAATTCATTAACATACTTTAAAAGATCATTCAAATCACTACACTGCACGGTTTTCCGCTAAGCACGCACCAATATTCGCGTAGACGATATACACTGTGTAGATACAGTAGAGTGCAAAATGTTACACACGCTTACAACAAATTAATAAAACAAAATAAATTTATTTCATGCCAATAAGACACTTCATTGTCGATACGATTCGATCCTGAATTAGGGATACAAGTTTAAAAATTTCTCCCCATGACTGTGTGGGTTTCCAACGGGTTCTCCGGTTTCCTCCCACGTCCCATAAATGACAGTAGGTAAATTGGCATTGCTAAGTTACCCCTAGGTGTGAATGTGTTTGTCTGCATGGTGACCTGAGATGGACTGGCATCATATCCAGGGTGTATTCCTGTTTGGTGCCCAGTGTCCCCAAGATACACTGTTATTGTCAAGAAAAATAATCTATACTAGTATTTGCAATTTTTCTGTTTTAATCGTGCACACACACACACACACACACAGCCTTTCTTAAATCAAGAAAACAAAATAGATCATTTTTTCCCCGATTAAATAACCACGGGGACACTAACTTTTACACACAATAAATATGTGTCTGATCTCTCGCTGTTTAAATTTGTCTGCATTAAAATCATACAGTATTTCATTTGTATTTTTAAGGCAACATGCTCTAGTTTGTTCCCATATTTCCTTCTGAATCGACTCGCCTCAATGCTATCGCTGTAGATCGCTAATTCTCAAATCCTGTCTCCTGCCACGCTACAAATATAAACCATAAACACTGATGAGAAATATCCTTTTAGTAGATCAATTCATTTCACACCAGACTGTACTAATACATTTAACTAGCTTATTAATTATTAGCTCATCATACATTTGGGTTAATTTACGCTAGCTACCATTTCTTAGCTTGGTTAAAATAGCTAGCTAGTTAGCCATTTTTCCTTGCTAGCTTGTAGACAGTGTCTATGTTTTTGTTAATACAGAGATTTAAAAGGGTAAGCTTTATATTCATTTCTATTTCTTTTATATTTGATACGTGGTATTAACTGTGGCGTTTACGAATAACCAAAACATGTTGTTCTGTAAGGACGCCGAGACACTGGCCAGTAAGCTAGCTAATGAATTTATGATTTGATATAAGTTATATTTTATTATAATATATTTTAATTGACCCTAATTTGAGTTTTTACTGTCATTTTCTTTTGTGGCGCATTTCTCTTTTTTCTTTTTTTTTCTTTTTTCTCTCCACAGTGAATGAGAAGGATTATAATCGTTACCCCAGTGCCAAGGGAAACAAATCGTGATCACATTTGAAATACAATCTTTGTGCTGCTTTAGCATCATGGTAGAAAGTACATCATTCAGACCCATAAACGTGACGTACGTTTACACGCAGTCGCTTTTAAATACAGTATTACAATCGTACATATTTCTTCACCTTCACTTTGTGACAATTTTAATACAAAAGTACTCGACAGGAAGACAGACAGAGCTCGTGGGGGAAGGTGCGTTCCTGTCAGAACCGTCATCGCACTTTTTCCTGTCGCCATGTTCACAGCCAAAGCACTCTCACACAGTACCTGCTAAAGATCTCACGGGGCATGGTGATTAATCACCCGCTCTCCAGGCTAGCAGGCTGAAAGAGATACCATCACACATACACACACACACACACACACACACACACACACACACACACACACAGACATGGCATTATATGTTTTCAACTAGGGATGTGTATTGGGATGGTCTCCACAGAACAACCTGAGGGGTTTTGGGGGTTGGGCAGAATGAGGTCACTGTGTAACCTGCAGTGAGGGGTTAAGTGTCTTGATCAAGGATGCAATTTATTTAGTGTATTTGGAAGGTTTGGGGAAAGCACCATTTTATTTTATTTTTGAGCATTTCAGAATCCAAAACTAATTGTAAATCCACGTAATTTGATATTCCTTAAGAAAATCAGCCATCACATTCATATTCCAGAGCTTTTTATACCTGTGAATGAACCCTCACCCTGGGGCCACGAGATTCATGACGGAGCATTTTTGTCTCTAAAGGAGCAAATAAACCCCTTTAGGTCCAATTATGTGCTTTAATAATGTTCCTCTACAATTATGTTTCACTCATTAAAGGTGCAAACACACATACACATAAGGGTTCCACTAATTAGCAAGCGATTATGCTTTTAAACCCCTCAGATAATAAAATCAGAACGCAGTCAAGCCTTTGCTTTCACCACTGAGTCTGAGGTTCCACCATAGAATCAGACTCAGATCTACCCATAGATTCATTATAGAAAAAAATTCTCCGGTTACATCATATACTGTAGATTCAGATTAGAATAAATGGCTCCAATGGTTCCACCATGAATTCAGAGCTTACGGAACCTTCCCTGGTTCCATCCAAGATTCAGGTTCAAAATATTGGTTCCACGTTCATAATTCAAAAATAATATGTTCTGTTCCACTTTCAGGACTAACCTCAGGTTCCACCTAAGATACAGAAGAAAATAAACTGACATATTACAACATTTTTCTATTCGAATAATGATAAACTTTCGGTTTCCATTTTTTTAAATAAAACTATCTCTTAGGTTCCACTATAGATTTAGAATAAAACCAAATCACTGATACCAAATCACCATAATGAAACCAGAATAATTAACCTTCTGGTTCTGTCATAGATTTGAAAAAGAAAGGACTCTCTGGTTCTATCATAGCATAGAGAACAGAGTCAACTCTCCAGTTCCATCATAACAACCAACTCTTGGGTTCCACTACAGATTCAGAACTCTCTGGTTCTCTTATTCACATAGAACCACTATATTATACTATTTACTTTAAAAAGAGCTCGCTGGTTCCACAATAAATTCAAAATAAAATTTAAATCACTGGTTCCATCATGAATTCAACACATAAGAAACCTCCTTGTTCCATCATAGTTAAGATCAGGATTCCCCAGTAGAATGAGAAGAAAGCTAACTTTTTTGTTGCACTAGATTCAGATTAAAAGACAAGTGTTGGGTCCCTCTGTAGATCCAGAATAGAATTAACTCTCTTGTTCCACCATAGATTGAGCACTCTTGGGTTCCGCTGGAGTTCAAAAACAGAATGAATGTTCTGGTTCTAGCATAGGAACTCCTAATGGAGTCATGATTCCATTGTCATTTTTTGGGATTCTGTTGTCTTCTCTGCAACATCACCTGCCAGGTTCTTTATTCCTCCATGCTGTTCACCGCGCCCGAGCTCGGCCTGCAAGGTTCGGCTGCTATTTATACCAGCAGCTGGTGTGAGTGTGAGTGAAGCTGCTGTCAGTTCTATCTGATAGCCATTAACTCTGAACGCACCATCCCCCTCTGCTTAAAGCAGCTGCTCAGGAGTGAGGAAAAGTGCCCTGCAGCTGCATTTCAGCTCTGAATCCCAAATGGGCCACATACTGTCTGGAGTCGGAGGTCTCCGAGGATGTAATTAGCTGATTTCTCATTGCGAGGAAAGGACAATTTGAACCATTCTCTTTCCCAGGCCCTTATACATCACACCGTTCTCCTTTGATTATGCTGCTTCACATGAATGAAAACCCTGTAAATGTACCACGGTGCTCTGATGTTGTCATATTCAGTCTCTGAGACGGATGGAAGCGGCCATGTGCTGTATGTTCGACTGAGAATGACGAGTCAGTAGATCGCTAGCTTGATTTCCCATGTGGAAATGGAATGTATTGCAATAAGCTACGAAAAAATTTGTCAATAGAAAAAAACTATAATATATATATATATATATAAGAGAGAGAGAGAGAGAGAGAGAGAGAGAGAGAGACAGATAGATAGATAGATAGATAGATAGATAGATAGATAGATAGATAGATAGATAGATAGATAGATAGATAGATAGATAGATAGATAGATAGATAGATAGATAGATAGATAGATATCAATGACTTTGATGGGTGGTTTGAGTATTTCAGAAACTGATGATCTTGGATTTTCACACACAACAATCTGTAGTGTTTACAGATTTAAAATAAATAAATAAATAAATAAAAACATCCAGTGAACAGGAGTTCTGTTGGTGAAAATGGCTTGGTCATGGAAAACAGCCAAACTGGTTTGAGCTAACAGCGAGGCTACTGTAATATCCACTCAAATATCCACTCTTGACCATGGTGAGCTGAAAAAACGTCTCAGGACGCACAAAATGGTCTACACGGATGGGCTACAACAACAAAAGTCTACACCGGATTCTGCTCCTGTGAGCCAAGGACAGGAATGTGAGGCTACAGTGAGCACAGGATCGCTGGACCTGGACAGTTGCAGATAGGAAAAACATTGACTGGACTAAACAGATACAGGTACTGTCACAGACATTGGCATTGTGTTACACCCCTAATATAGGCCTACACAACATTATTTTAACGTCACATACTGTAGAGACTTAACTGTATCACTTCTCTTTAAAAGTTTGCCACGCCATGCTTATTACTGCCTCATGGCTCATTCTTATCAAAGTAAAAAGAAGCTGTGAGGCGGTAATAGGCATAACTGTATACAACTATCAACAGAAACGCAACAGTTAAGTCTCATCAGTACACGCTGAACCTCCCTGCTGGTTAGTTTATTTGCCCTGTGAAGAGACAAAGCATATTACTTACATGACACAATAATGAAGCATGAAGCGTGTATGAACGCTATGCAGATTCGCTAAATCAGCACGCTAACATGGAAGTTTAATGAAATGTAGCCTTTTCTCGCATTTTTTAAAAACAGAACAGTGTTTTCGCCTGATATTAAAGTGCTGAGCATGGAAGACTGTTGTTTTCTCACCTGAAGTCGTTTATATACGAACTTGAACAAATGCAATCACACATGCGACACACACACACACACACACACACAGTTTCTGTATAAGCACTTCAGGCCGGCCATAAGCCTCTTTGATCACCGTTCCTTTTAACTTCATTACACAGTATAATAATAACACAAACAAGACAATGGACAATTTATTTCTGCCATTAAAGCTCCAGAAGGGTTGCCGACCCTCAGTGGCTCACCACTGACCTATAAACTTCCTTTTGCACACACAGAAAAGAAAAGGACTCGTCCGTGTCATCTAATCTCTAGTCCAGATGGCTTTTATATGACTTTGGGGGCATAAATAAACTACTTCTTAAAGGGAATGTTTGCCAAATTAAAAGTAAAGATCAAGCTCCTTGTCCCATGTCAGCACAGGTTCCTGCATGGCTGCAGGAATTAAAACTGCAGTAAGCATCTTTTTAAGAGCATTTGAGCTAATCTGCCTGTATAGTCTCATAGATATATTCTGAGAGAAAATGTCTGTGTGAACAGCCTGGACTATATTCGCTATATAGTTACCAAAAAGTAAACTCCACCATGCCTGTGAATTATTTAACGGGTATACAAGTGTGCTAGATTGACGGTGTGGGAGATGTGGAGTTATTGATACAGTGGAGTTATTGATATCTCTTATGGAAGCAATGGCAATTTCTGGTTCTAACATCGATGACACTGGCTTACAATAAAAAAACTATATATTAAAAAGAAAGCCTCCATGAGAAACAAGACAGGAATGTAGCTTTTTTGTTATTTAGTTCCTTTCCTTTCCTGGAAACGTAATTATTTTCACCTGGTACATTCTGGTGTAACGTGTTCATCACGAACGCGAGGCAGAGACGAATACATGTGCAGCGATAACATTTAATAACGAGCAAAACAACACATAAGGCAGAATAAAAGAAGCGAGACAAAGCCTGACACCGAGTGCTGAACAGATCGTGATTTAAATATACACAGGAGCTTGTTAGCAGAATGAGTGTCATGTGACCGTGAGGCAGGGGTGCAGAGGCTGCTTGGAATTAGAGTCCTGAATTCCCTCCGGAGATTCATAACAGTGTTATTCTTCCAAAAAATTAAAAAAACTCTCATGCTTCCAAACTATAATATTATAGCTAGCTAACATTAGCATTGTGCCCTGTGGTGGACTGGCACCCTGTCCAGGGTGTACCTCGCCTCGTGCCCAATGCTTCCTGGGATAGGCTCCAGGTTCCCCGTGACCCTAAAAAGGAGTAAGCGTTAGAAGATGGATGGATGGAACACTGGCATTGTTGCCAAAACACTGCGCTGCTTTACTCTAGCTATGCATACCTAGCTAGCTACACAGTTAGAGAAGTGATGCAAACAAAATGGCAACTTATCATTAGTTTTGCCGACTTACATTGTAACCCTACTTCTAATAGAGTTTCATAAAACTTTTGTTTATTATTTATACTGCTGTGATTCAGGATATGTTCAATACCCGTTCCAAATCCTGAAGCCTGCTGCACTACACACATCAGATGACCCACGATCAGGTTGATGGTAGAACGGTTTGCTTAATACGAGACGGATTGATTACCGTGCACAACGATAAGAGACGATCTTTTCCGAACAAGGAAGGCCTCGTTCTAGATCATATATAAAGGAAATAAAGACAAACTTCAAGACAAATAACGTCTTGACGTGAACACAACAGCTTATAGCCACAGTGTCTGCCAATATCTTTGTCAAAGGACCAAACACGATCACACAAATTTATTTGTTTCACTTAGACGTTACTAGCTAGCTAGCTCGCCATATCACAGTGATCATATTATGTGACCACTTTTTAGCTTAATCAATTATTTTTCAAGGCAACCAAAACATAGGACTGGACAGCACCCTGAATAATCTACTTCTCTGGTGGGCTTGCTAATAAATGTATGATTTGGATGGGATAAAGTAAAGCCTACGGTTACTGTTCTCTATCTGCCAGGCTCTGTTTAAAAAATATTTACAATAGAGACAATCATAGTGTGACTTAAGATTTCGTTTTAGAGCTCGCTAGTCCATCCAGAGACGGCTGCTCTTATTCCCACCCTATATATGGACACTCAGCTCAAATCCTGGGCATAACAGCACTCCGGAGATCTCTAGAGGGTCTGACTCGTTCACACAAGTGTTATTCTCCTCGCACAGCACAGACGAGCTGCCAGACTCACTTCCTGTTCGTCCAAGACCCGACCTGGTTCCCGCGCTGTCATAATTGAACGAGTTGTCTTGTGCTTTTTCTTTTCTTGGCGAGATGTTCATTATCTCCATCAGGGGAGGAGATAAGCTTGTTTTACAGTTGGCAGAGGAACTCTGAACGCCATGTGACAATGATCAGGGGAGGTTTTGCAGAACACCAGTACACTCCCATCCAAAACAGATGCAAGTTGGGGGGTTTTTTTGTTTGTTTTTTTGCTTTCTGCAAAACACCAAATGTCACCAAAAGTCTCTCACACGCCGACGCATTCCGGAAAGATTCCTTCAACCAAGCATAACAGAAAGCATGCTGGAGAATGGAGTCCGTTCAACTATTTCTGCAGTGCTGCAGTGATTTGTGGTGGTGATAATGCAATGTGGTTCAAAACCTTTCACTGAAGCCTTCATCTAATTAAGCTCTCATGATCATAGCCCTAATCACTTCCAATCTGATTTGGATTCATTTTCCATTATGATATCTGTCCAACTACAAGGATTATTATTATTATTATTATTATTGTTGTTGTTGTTGTTGTTGTTGTTGTTATGGCTATCCCACACTGCCAGAGATAATGAGTTCGAAATCTGATTCTGGTTCCATCCCCAGTCCACCACCCCCACTAGCTAGCACACGGGGGGCGGCAATAGGGGGGACGGGGGGATGGAAAAGTCTGCACTTCAAATTGAGCTGAGGAGTCTGTGTGTGGCGGGTGGGAAGGTCATGGGAAGGCTGTGCTATATTGGGAGTCTCAGAAGCAAAGAAAATTTCCCAAAGCCTCTGTTTAAAAGAGCACGGATGATGAAAACACGCTGCTCAAGTTGACATTAAAAGAGTAAATTAGCCGTCCCTGCAATACTGCTAGCATTTCGAGTAAACCTTAACAGTTTCACTTATCATTACGAACATCAGTAGTGTTTTCGCACACAAAACCTGCGATTGTTGAGACGGTGAATTATTTATTGTTTAGGCGATGTTTATTCAACATTTATAGAAGGAGTTTCCAGAGTCTTCCAGAGTAAGTTTGTGCCTTTGCATTTTCTGCCAAGTCTTAAAGTGCTCCTATTATGGTTTTTCAGATATTCCCTTTCATGTAGTGTGTTCTATATAGAGCTGTTTGTGAATGCAAAAAATCTGCAAAGTTTCAAAAATCAAAGCGCACGACTTACGGAGTTATCGACTCCCAAAAGAAGGAAGCGATTCTGAACAGCTGAAACGACTCGTTAGTGATTCCAGACTTTACTACCTGTACTAACCTATGTAGGTTTGTAACAATAAGCTCCGCCTCTGGTCTTCATCGACATGACAGACGGAGCTGAGACTAGTTAGGTAGTGGTAGTTTCCTTTTTGAAACATGGTAGCCCAATCACAATAGACTGGTAAATCTGACCAATCAGAGCAGAGTATGCTCTCTGAAAGGAGTTTAGAATGAATCATGCTACAGTTTAAACTATGAGCACATTAAAGTGTTTTTTGATCTCGGATTCATGTAAATCTATTGTATGAGAGCTTTAAAACAAAATGAGACATGTTTCAAAACCATAATAGGTGCGTTTTAAGAACACAGGGCTTTGCAGTTTTTTCAGTAACATGACAAGTTATGTTATTAATTATTAAAGAGAGAAAATATATATGTGATGCTATAAAATAAGTGATAGCTAACTGGAAATGTAACTATAAATGGATTTGAAAGAATGATGGCATGTCTTTAATAAACAAAAACAATTCCTGAGCAAACCACTGTGAGGAAGTGTTGTTAGTGCAAAACTGTCAACTTCGGGTTGGTTACAGTAACTCTAATTCACAATGGGCGACAAGAGACCACCCTGGTCGGTGATTATTTTCGGTAATGGCTAAAGGAGCTTTGTTTTAATCCCTAGGCTGCAGAAATGCTGTGATATACACTGTGAGGCCAGTGGTATGTGGACACCAAACCATCACACCCATATGTGCTTGTTGAATATCCCATTGGGTGCAGTTCATCCCAAAGGTGTTCAGTGGGGTTGAGGTCAGGGTTCTGTGCAGGACATTCGAGTTCTTCCACTCCAACCTTGGCAAACCATGTCTTCATGGAGCTCGCTTTTTGCACAGGAGCATCGTCATGCTGGAACAAGTTTGAGCCTCTTAGTACCAGTAAAGGAATATTATAAGCTACAGCATTACAAAGACCTTCTGTACAATTCTGTGCTTCCGACTTTGTGGCAACAGTTTGGGGAAGGGGTACATATGGGTGTGATGGACAGGAGTCCATACTGTATTATCAATATGACAGTCTTCATTAATTAATTCCTGCTCTTGAGATAAAATCGCACACAGCATAACGATCGTTCTCTTCTAAACAATATTACAACATTAGACTGAAAAGTTGTGAGAACATGAAACTTTCATATTTCATATGAGCGGTGTTGCTTTGAATGTGATGCCTCCTATGCTAGCAAACATAATAGCTTCATTTGCATTCAGCATGTTGTGATTAACTAATTACAGGCCACAAAATCAGGATTCTGATTCATATATAATTAAATGCGTTTCAGCCTTAGGCTGAAAACATAACGCCTTGTTTTAGATCTGTTCACATGCGAGCGCTCACACAAACACACAACCGCATTTCAATAGGCAATTCATTTCTATGGACGATCTAAAGAAAAGCTCTGCATTCAGGAAATGCCTCCATCTCTCCCCCCATTACATCATACTGTGACGGACAACACAATGTATATACCTGCTGGTCAGCACAGAGAGAGAGAGAGAGAGAGATACAGAGAGAGTGAGAGAGACCAAGAAAGAGAGAGACAGAGACAGAAAGAGAGAGAGAGACAGATACAGAGACAGAAAGAGAGACAGAGAGAGAGATAGAGAGAGAGAGACAGAGAGAGACAAAGAGAGATACAGAGACAGAAAGAGAAACAGAGAGACAGAAAGAGAGACAGAGAGAGATAGACAGAGAGATACAGAGAGAGAGAGAGAGAGAGAGAGAGAGAGAGAGAGAGAGAGAAACAGAGAGAGAGAGAGTGAGAGAGAGATACAGAGACAGAAAGAGAGACAGAGAGAGAGAGAGAGACAGAGAGAGAGAGATGAGAGAGATACAGAGACAGAGAGAGAGACAGAGAGAGAGAGATAAAGAGACAGAGAGACAGAGCGAGAGAGAGAGAGATACAGAGACAGAGAGAGGGACAGAGAGAGAGAGATACAGAGACAGAGAGAGAGAGAGAGAGAGAGAGACATGCGCTCCGGACGCATGCTCCGTTCCCCAGAGCTTAATTGGATTTTACAACGCAGTGCTCGCGCAAATAGCCGAAAGTGACACGCGTTCACAAGCACAAACATGGCAGTGCGGCACCAGCTGTGTGTGCATGCAGCGTCTCATGTTCTCTCTCTCTCTCTCTCTCTCTACTCTCTCTCCCTCGTGCATGGGAAGGGAGCCACGTGAATGCCATCATAACCATGCTGCATCCTCTGGGTTCTCTGTGATTCGATGTATAAACTGCATTTATATCACTTAAGATAGCTCTGCTTAAAAAAAAAAAACCCTTGCGTTGAACAGCTGATGACTTTTCACGTCTTCCCGCAACGACCTTCGCTAGGACGCGCGCGCAAGATTATCACAAACGCGAGGCGCATTCGACTGCACGTGCACTGGCTCGGTGCTGCAATACGCGGGTACGTCTTGCATCCTGACCATTCTTCAGATGGTGCAGATCTGGAGGAACCCTTAAAGGTTCTGTATGAAATCATGAATGCACACACACACAAACCAACCCCCCATCCCCCAAAAAAAGATCCGGAACCACTGAAGAGTGCATGTGTGTGCATCAAACTGCGTCAGGTGAGTCATAGCTGGGGTGAAAAACACTGGGTCAAGAGCAGCACTAAAAGTGTGTCCACATGCACAGCGTGTGTCCTTGAGACAAGCTCGGAATGCCCTAAATGCCTAAATAAGCAATGTTCAGTGTAGCCTACGGAAGGACGCGCGCGCTGACATTTTCTCCTCGAAAGGTGTTGCGTATATAACCCGCTTCAATCAGATTAAAGCGAGCGCGTGCGTGTGAACGCATAATCCATATCAGAGTATCGGGAAGGCACTCACCGGTTCTGCGGGATCCGGGCTGCGGGCTGAGGTGGTAGGAAAAGCGCATCGCCTTGAACTGGCTGGAGAAGTTCGGGTCGGACGGTGGCGCCGGCGGCGACGGTGGCGGCGGGCTGAAGCCGATCAGCGCGCTTCTGGGCCGGTTCAGCTGCATGCCTGCCTGCAATCACGTTTGCAGGGCAGGGAGTCGGGGTTAACACTTCCGATAGGTGATACCAATCCGCACACACTCAAACAAACAAGCAAACAACAACAACAACGAGAAGGAATCACAGTATTCAAAGAGGTGCGCTTCTGCCCCCAGGTGCCTTTCCGAGCTTCGCGTCCAGACCGGATCGTCCCGCGATCTGGAAGCTGAACGGAGTCCCGGTCAAACGGTAGCGATCCGCTACTGGAGTGCCATCCAGCTGCGGAGAAAAAATCCCATCCAAGGCCCTTTGGACGGCGTAAAACTCCATCAAAGAGAGCGGTTCAATCCCGGTGCTTTCCTCAAGCCACACACTAACAACACATCATGACGTCTCAATACTGCGAGTTTAACTTATTCTAGGAAAATAATATGACCCAAAAAGAAAATGCGCATTTAAAATTGTTTTTTTTAAATGTCTGTTGTTGGTGTTTCTTCTTTCTTTCTTTCTTTTCTTTTTTTTTGTTCAATAAGAGTCGTTACCCAACACGTTTGATCTTCTCTTACAATAACACTAAGCCTACAAGACTCCTTTTTGTTGCCATCGTGTCAAAAAGAAGAAGAAGAAGAAGAAGAAGAAGAAGAAAGAAACGCAGACTCGGAACAATTACCGCAAAGAATAGCCTACAAAAAAATCATTTATACAAAAGTTTCTTAATCCATCTTCCTGCCACGTCTTTGTTCAAAACGCAGGCCTGGTAAGTAATATATCACCGACTCCAAAGTGCCAAAAACAGAACAATAGCCATGTCAAAAGTTGCTTCCCGTTCACGCGGACGTTCGTGGAGAAGTTGGCGGCCCGCTCCGGCTCGTGAGGCCGTTATTAACGTCTGCACACACCGCATATATATAGCCTAGAATCCGGTCCGCTCTCGTTTCTCTCCGGGAAATGTGCACACTCAGCTGCTTCACCCCGAATTCAAACCTCCAAACATCTAAACCGCTCCAATCCGCATGATGAGCGTCTCCTAAACGCACTTTTATGGCCACAAAGAAGCCGTGAAGCTCGTGCGTCGCGGAGGAAAATCCAGGTGCATCATCATCATTATTATTACTACTACTACTAGTATTATTTTTTGATTCCTCCGTTATGTATACAGTCAGATCCCGACTCCAAAGTGCTCTCCGAGTTCCCAGCTCCTTCCTCCTGGATCCTTGCTCCCTCCTGTGCGCTTTCCTGCGAGGTGATGTGCGATTCAAAATCGAGAATCGATTCCTTTTGATCGACTCGTCGAAAAGAATCGGCTCAACAGTAACAATGAATTTACGGAGTGAATTCTGTGATGTTTTTGTTCATATTTGTTTGTTTGTTTCTTACATGATATGTCCTATTGTCAAGCCTGTATATTAAAGAAAGTATTATATGGTCATGACATCAGGATAATGGCTAGCATGTTTTCCCCGGGTTTCCTCCAGGGTACTCCGGTTTCCTCCTCCAGTCCAGTGTAGGCAGATTATCATTTGTAACTTTGTCTATAGAGTGTGAATGATTGGCATCCTGTCCAGAGTGTCCCTGTCCTTGTGCCACAAGTTCCCTGGGATAGGCTCCAGGCTCCCCTGTAGGATAAACAGTATGGAAAACAAATGGATGGATATATATACTGCTCAAAAAATAAATGCCCCTTTATTTTTTTGAGCAGTATATATAGTGAGTCAGAAATGTGAAAATGTGTCACAAACAACTACTAGTAACCATTACCACTATATATAATATATATAATATATATATATATATATATATATATATATATATATATATATATATATATATATATATATATATATATATACATACACATATATATATATATATATATATATATATATATATATATATATATATATATATATATATATATATATATATATATATATTTGATTGCAGGTAGTGGAGTCAAATGAATCAAACACACAAAGTTCGACTCTCATAAACTGGTTTATTCTAAAGAATTATATAAGTTAAAAAAATAATAATACTGCTGTATTTAACTGTATAAGAAACATGCATTATTACACTGTATAGGAGTATACAGTCTGGGACGCACTCTACTACTTCACTGAATCATTCTTTTGATTGAATCGATCACGCGAATCGATTCACCCGCACTAATAGTGAATTGTTGAAATAGTCCTATGTAAGTTACAACTTTTGTTCCCCTCTATACTATGTTGACATGATTGACATGTGGGTGTACTGTGAACTTCTACATGTCACGTGCCTTATTTTCTTAGTGCCATATTATGGTCTGTGTTAAGATTTAATGGAAGTAAAATCGAATATTGAATGAAAAATAAAGTCAAATGTTTTTATTTGAACCCTGGCTAAGTCAATTTGGGTTACTGTAACATGTTTACTGTAGTACAGTAATGTTTAAAGCAGGCTGTCACTGCTGATTCAACGGTGGTCATTCAAATGAATCAAAGATCACACAGTTTGATTCACTTATGCTGTAAAGAATAGAATCATTAAAAGGGAGTCATAATGTGTATCAATACACGTCCAAATACTCCTATTACCGCATCTATGTGACAGGCTATATATGATAAGAATCTAGATGATAATATTAATACTCTTTTGCCACAGTAACTACTTAGTATTCTAGAATGCAGTTTGGGACACAGCCTCTTGCTGACATACGAAACCAGGAGCTAATCCCTCCTCCTCCTCAGTCTCTGCTTTTCCCAAAGTCTGTTTCTCATTTGGGCTTTTTTCCTCCCCCCAACTCTATGGGTTTAAGGCTTGAAATATGATGCAAAGAAATAGTGAGAGGATTTTAAAGAATCTCTCTCGCTCTCTCACATCTTTTTTTTTGTTTTATTTATTTTACAGTACAAGTCCTAATAGAAGGAGTGATGGATCATATTCCCTGCATGGAGTATTTACTGGGAAAAAAAAACAACAACAAAAAAAAACTACATGGCCTGAAGGAAGTGAGAAGGATGGAAACAGAAGCCATCAGAGGTCATGACCTCTTCTGATGTGACTCTGAGTTGAGCTCCAGGACCTCAAACCAGAAAAAGAAATCAAAACAAAAGAGCAGAGATTATTTGGGCTGTTATTAAATTATATATGTTATTATAATCTGAAATACATTTAGAAAGAAATTCTACTGAGACATATTTTGGGTGGCAAAAAATAAATAAAAAATGACCGCAAGCAAAACTATCTTGAACGTAGTCAGATGTATCCATTATATCCTGTTATGAGATTATAATAAACCAACACTTTTTTTCCTTACTCCACTGGCAGATAATTTTACTAATTATATTTAGAAATAGGTTTAATAATCTTATATTTAGTTTAGGGTGCATGGTGGCTTAGTGGCTAGCACACTCGCCTCACGGGGTCGGGGGTTCGATTCCCACCGTGTCCCTGTGTGTGTGGAGTTTGCATGTTCTCCCCGTACTGCGGGGGTTTCCTCCGGGTACTCCGGTTTCCTCACCCAGTAGTGTATTCGTAGTGTATGAATGGGTGTGTGATTGTGTATGTGATTGTGCCCTGTGATGGACTGGCACCCTGACCAGGGTGTACCCCGCCTTGTGCACGATGCTCCCTGGGATAGGCTCCAGGTTCCCCGCGACCCTGAAAGGGATAAGTGGTATAGAAGATGGATGGATGGATGGATATTTGGTTTATGATCATCTGGTAAGAGAAAATATTAGATAAATTTGACTATATTCAAAATCTAATTTTTTGCAGTGCCTCTTAATTCTAAAAGAAATACAGTCCCCTCCGAAACTATTTGAACAACAAGGCCAATTCGTTTTATTTTTTCTTGTAGAGTGAAGACATTTGGGTTTGAAGTCAAAAGATGAATACAAGATGAGATGTAAAAAATTTCATCTTTTATTTCCTGTTATTTATATTTAGACGTGTTGAACAAAATAAAACATGGCACATTTCGTATCAGGCCACTCGATTTATATGCGAGCATATATATTGGAACATGTGACCGACAGGCGTTCCTTGTTACCCAGGTGTGTCCTGTTAGATTGATTATTTAATTTAAACATTTAATAGCTCTGAACATCTGCTCTTGGTTTTAGCCTTCACTTTCACCTGTGAAGACTGTATTTGGGTAAAAAAGTATAAGCCAACATGAGGATCAGAGAGCTGTCTATGGGAGAAAAGCAAGCCATTTTGAAGCTGAGAAAAGAGGGACAATCAATCAGAGGTGTCGCACAAACATCGGACATAGCCGATACAACAATTTGGAGTGCCCTGAAAAGAATGAAACCATTGGTGTACTGAGCAACAGACGCCGAATGGGTCAGCCAAGGAAAACAACAACAGCCTTTTAATGAATGCACACATTTATCTAAATTTACCAGCAACAACAACAACAAAACCCTAAATGCAACATGCTATACGCTGTAATTTTTATAGTAAACACATGAATGATTACAACAGCCCAGGTTTAATTTCAAGGTCAAGTAGGCACACGGAGCTTTCCAAAATGAAAGTCCTCCAGACAGACAGTTTCTGAGATTTCCAGAGTGAAGAACACATGTAGTGCAAGACTGTGAATATGACTGATAACGAAAGAAGAAGAACGCCTGGATGGAAATGTTCGTTGAAGACCTAAGACAGAAAGGAACATGACGGCCTACAGTTTCATTAAATTAAAACTTTTTTTTTTAAACAACAACAACAACATTCGCTTAGATACATTAAGTGTCTGGAAATTTCCACAAATTAAAGTATGAAGGTCACGACCTTTCGCGTATAGTCCCCCCCCAAATCATTCATGGATTCGTCTGAAAGGTAAACTCTCCATTCTGATTGGTCAGAATGGAGAAGGTGTTGATTAATTTTCTATAACAGCAGCTCTGGAAGTCGTTCTGGCTGCAAGACGGAATCACGGGTTTATATTAACGCCCTTGTGCGTTACCGTTTCTATGGTAACAGCTCATTCACAGACACTTTGATCTAAAAATTACACAGATTCAACAGTGGGTATCCCCCCCCCCAACAAACAACAAATGGTTAGTCTTGGCAAGTCGCTGTGGTATAAAATGAATAAAACATTTTATGTTATGGGAAGTTCAGGGTAACAACGGTATGACGCCGCTCTATCATTTATTATTTTACCAGAAGTGTTTTATTTAGCTTTACTTAGCAACCATTAAACTAAATGCAGTAGCTTATAACTAGCTAATATAAGGCTTACGTGAGCAGCCTCACACGGCAATGTTATTAAGACAGCTAAAAGAGTAAGCCTTAAGTACAGTAAGTACAGCTTGAGCAATAAAATAAACAATGCTACAGTTCCTTTTAGAAGGCCTGAATATAAAAGACCCCCCCCCGCAATAATCCTTCTTCTTCCATAACTCCGAGAATGATGAGAGCCAGGCTAACCAACATCAGTGGTATTTCCTGTTAATGTTTATGTTGAGTTTGATTCACACAGCTCGAATAAGGAGCTCATAGTCACAGCATGTAGTGCATCAACTTCAAAAGAACACCACGGGAGTCGTACATAACTGCACGGCCTTGATACGTGTGTGGGAGGTCAGGAAGGTCAGAGAGAAGAGAGAGCAGAGAGCGCGGCTGCTGTTCCAAATCTGCCTCAAAGGAAAACACATGAACTCTGTTTATAGTGAAACATTTGTGATGTGTTTAGGGTTTCAGGTGATAATTTATTGGTTGCTGTTGTATTTTTATTATTCCTGTGAGATGTTAGCCGTTGTGTGATGTGCTGAGTCTCACAGGCTGAGGTTGTTATTGCTAACCCAGTTACAACGGTATTTATTCGGTTTATTAGGATATGTACAGGTCATATTTATGAAACATAGAAGTCGTGGAGTTATTGGTGCAAACACTGGAGTCAAATTCCCAGAATGCAATGCGGATACACAGCAGAGTGTACAGCAGAGACTCGGCTCGGCTAGTCGGAGATGGTATTCGCATTAAAGCTGAAGCCTTGGAAGCTGATCGGTTTGAGTAGTTATAAAGAAGAGGAGATGAGATGAGAGCACTGGCCAGACTAAAGGACTAAAGTGCCACTGCATCGCACTCTTTGGTTAGAGATGAAGCAAGGGCTAACTCGCACTGCACCTCTTTCAGCTGGTAGTCGAAAGGGATTGTGGGTAACGTTAACTAAAATGTCAACGACAAAAAAATAATAATAATTCAAATTGCGGATACCATTGAAGATCACGTTAATTATAAAAGGTGAATATGTAAATCAGCCAGAGTGGATTTTTACTTTAAGTTTCATTTCAAACTAAATCAAACTCTCAGATGGAGACTTAGCTAGAATATGTAACATTAATATATAAAGTGATCAAAAAAAAAAGCTGTATTTCATACTTTCATTGGTTTAAAGAAATCTAACTATCCCAGACCAAATCAGTCCATTATGATTCCCAGATAGATTTTCAATGCTAATGCTAAACTATAGCGCGGTTTCCATCTAATTGAACCCTTTCTCGCAGCGTTACATTCTGCTGGCGGAATAGAAATCAACTTCAATCAGTAGAATGAAATGAATTATTTTATTAGTGCAAGCGTGATCGATTAGTTAGAACGCTGTTGGGTTTCTGTGTGTAGAGTATCGTGACTGTTTAACTGGGGCGGTTGTGGCGCAGTTGGTAGAGCGGGTTGTCCACTAATCGTAGGGTTGGCGGTTCGATTCCTGGGGGACTCCACATGCCGAAGTGTCCTTGGGCAAGACACTGAACCCCAAGTTGCTCCTGATGGCAAGCTAGCGCCTTGCATGGCAGCTCTGCTACCATTGGTGTGCGAGTGTGTGTGTGAATGAGACACAGTGTAAAGCGCTTTGGATAAAAGCGCTTTATAAGTGCACATTTACCATTTACATTTAACTGCTGGTGAGCAGGGTGACGGAAAAGGGGAGGGGTTTGAGCAAACAATTTCTCTCCACAATAACACAGAGATAAAACGAAAACAATAAAATTATAACATGTAAACCTAGTAGGCTATTTTAAAAAAATAAAAATGAAAAACTGCAAATTCTTAAAGCTCAGAGTGTCTACTTTCATATGAGTCACTACTCATGAACCACTATTGTGGAGTGTGACATTACAAATAAATTCAATGCTGAACATGGGGTACCCCGAAAACAGGCCTTTTCTGGCCTTTGGTAAAAAGAGTTAAGCAGAAAAGAAAGAAGAAAAAAACAAAACAAAAAAAAAAATAAGCAATGAAAGCATTTCTCCAGAAGGTGGTAGCCTTGCTGAGGGAGTTTTGATTACACGGTTCAAAAGGGCTCCATGAGATTGACAAAACACCCGAAGATGAATTTATTAACCACGTTCATGACAGTCCTGATTATTAAAAGCTTATTAAATTATCCTGATTATTAAAAGCAGATGTATTAAAAGAATCCACAAGAAATTCATGAAAAAAAAAGTGAAGTGTGATCATAACAGCTAAGAGACATCTATATTTCACAGACATGGTCAGTCATCACACCCCCTCGCACCTCCATCCCCCCTCCCCCCAACACACAAAACACCTGAACAGATCATGATCAGTCTCTGTTGCCTTCTGGCTCCAGGGCGCATAAGGTTTTCCTGCTCCTCAGGCTGTACCTCGGCTGAGAAATGAGAATGAGCAATGAGTGGATGAGAAATTAATCCATATTATCAAACGAATGCATCTGCAACGTTAAAAAAACCAAGACAAAAAACAAAGCCAGAATATTATACCATCTTACAGACGTATGATCTATCTCTAAACTAAGATCTGTTTGAATAGCCAGGATTGGAAGGAATGGAATTTAAAATGGCTGCTTTGGGGAATTCCTGACATGCCTGGGAATTAGGAAGGAATTTTTAGTATGTGCCGGCAGACTAAGGTGAATTTACTCTGCGAAAAAGTTCTTTTGGGGGTACCCATCTATCAAGGATTGGGTTCACACACTGCGTATCTGGATTTGATCATTATTTACCGCTGACATTTATACTTGCGTCTCTGGATTAAAAAGATGATGTTTCTACTGTTTAATACAAGAGTAAACACTATCGTGGTCTGACGGGTACGTTTCTGAAGATGGGCTTCTGTTTCTGTACGTAGCGTGCACATTTTTATGCACGGTGGTGGTCAGATTTCCTGATAAGCTGATCTTTTTTTTCTGTTGCGGTTACGATACCATGCATTCAGAGGCACTGTGGTCATCAGATGTGGCTTGGACAGACGGATCGCAGACCTCGAGACGTGGTCTGAGGGATCAGATTTAAAGCCGTCTGAAATGCCTACTGTTTGCGTTCATGCCTCCATGCTGATGTGGATAATCCGTATATAATCTTGATCCTCAAACAAGCAGGTGCCAATGACAACTTTTACATAAGAGAAGCCTTGTATCACAGGATGAGACGAAACCACGGTTATGAGGGTTTCTTTTACATTTGCGGGTCAGCATTCATACCTGGTTGTGGCTGTCCTCCAGGATCACGCTGTAGACGACTGCTGAAGAGTTACGCACACGGGAGCCTGAGGAACGACGCTGCAGTTTTTTTGGGACCTCTGAGGTACTCGGGGCCTCCAGTGGTGGAGCCCTACACTGTCGGCCTAATGAGGACAAAGACAAAATGGTTAATAATATCTGATATTAACGTAAATAGCAGAACTGCTGACCCTGAAGAGGAATAAAATCAGTCAAACATAAAAAGTGACGGCATGAAATGCCATTTCTTCTTTTTGAGCCATTCCTTTGTGGATTTGCTAGTGTGCTTAGGATCATTGTCCCGTTGAAAGGTCTATTTTCGGTTCATCTCCAACTTTTGGACAGATGGCCTCACATTACCTTCCAGCACTCTTTGATATGATGTAGAATTCATTCTTGAACCAATGAAAGCAAGCTGTCCAGTCCCTGTGGCAGCTAAGCAACCCTAAATCATAACATTTCCACCACCGTGCTTCACAGTTGATATGAGGTGCTTCTCCTGAAAAGCGGTCTTTGGGTCAGTACCAAACATGTCTGCTGTTACTGCGGCCAAACAACTCCATCTTTGATTCGTCTGTCCAGAGCACATTATTCCTAAAGGCCTGGTATTTTCCTCTATGTTCATTGCCAAACTGTAGTCTTGCAAAGGCTTTTTCCTGGCAATTTTGGGGTTCTTGGACACTTCTTTTTACATCAGACGGTCTGCTCTTGGGTTGAATTTGCTGGGACGGCCAGTCCTGGACAATTTGGCAGTTGTTTGAAATCTGCACCATTTGTAGATTATTTTCCTTACAGTGGAACAATGCATTTCAAATAATTTGGAGTTTGGAGATTGCCAGACTCATAGGCATCCACAATCTTTTTGTCTGAAGGCCTTACGGAACTGCTTTAGATCTTGGCATGATGACACCACACACCTCAATAGCAAAGGGAACACCAGACACTAGATATGAGAGCGGTATAAATAAGACCGGTTCCACCTGGACTCCCTAAGCAGGTCCTAATCACTGGAACCCAATCTTCAACACATGATTACAATTGTATGGATTTGAAGAGGTGATAAACGTAAGGGTGTACATTCTTTTCCCATGTGACTGATCTGTTGGCTCACAACACAAACGCATAGCCCATGATCTAGTGAACTTGAACGAGGCAGAAGCCGTGAACCAGTGAGACGCCATTTTTGTTCGGTCTTGTTTTGAGTGACCGAAAAGCACACTGAAAAAACGCAGTCGAGAACATAAAGGGAGTCAGAAACTCCAAGGTGTGTGCTTTCTCAAATCACTGCTGATGATGTGTTCCAGATGTGTCAGTGAAGCGGGATTAAATGCACCAGCCCCTGATACATTTCACTCTGTATAATCAGCTGACACAACGGTCACTGATATTCTGCATGAAACCTCAGTCTGGGCTGGAAAGACATCAGCCTCAGCCTTGCTTCTTCATACCATTCTGTGTGGTTTACCTTTCAACCAAGTAACAAAAATAATCCACTTATTTCATTAACATATTAACCTGATGTGCAGGTCATTTGCCTTTTTTTGTGGGTTTTTTTTTTTCCCCTTCAAGGAAAAATGCCATGAAAATATACAAATACTTACTCCTTTGTAGGGAAGAAACTGACGGCATGGTGGCCTCAATGGTGCCAGAAGGATGCAGAATGACCATGCTGCTCTTCTCTTCTCGATCCCACTTTCTACCCCATTGCTCCTGTCTGGGTTTCGTCCAGCCATTTAAAGCCCCTGAAAGACGTTCTAGGGGGAAAACAAAACAAAACTCAGACTCGGGTACACACCAATAATTAACACCCGTTTACAGATAAATAAACAGCTAAATAACAGATAAATAAACAGCAAAAGGCAAATCCTGGCTGTAGCCAGTCCCTTACCTGCTTTCCTCAAGGTTTGCTGAAGGTTAGTGTGGGTCTCTTTCAGCTCCCTCAGGATCTCCAGACTTTCCCTATTCACATTGCGGAACCGGGTGGCAAAGTATAGCAGAACGACGCAGGCGATCATCACCATGGACTTTCTGAGAAGCCCAACAAAAAAGGCGATCCGCTCCTATACAACAGCAGCAACAACCTACTAACATCAGGACTGTCAATATAAAAATTTATTTTATTTATTTTTCTAAACAGAAATGGATGTTCACGCGAAGAACAATTCATTCTGGACTAGTCATGTGTCATTATGTGTTCATATCATAATGACTGCTTATTCCTGGAGAAATAAATTACAAAAAATCCACACCCATAGTTTTTCCCTCTGCAGGAGTGGCTGAGAAGGATCCGCTGTCATTATACAGTATGAGAGCGGCCTCTGGAGGCAAAATAAAAACCTCGCTGACAGATTTGGTTGTGTTATTTGAAGTGTCTTTTTTATTTATTATTAACTATTTGGAGTGTTACATTTTTGTTCAGTTTGGATGCATCTTATTTACTGTAATAATTATTAATAGTATTTATTTAATTTAAAAAAGTACAGGACATTTCATAATACCATCAGTACTGTTTATTTTGTAATAACGTTCAGCAGTATTTTAAGTTGAGTGTTACTATCGGTTGATTAAATCAGTTTTGAGCAGGTACCGCCCAAATTAGTTATCGGACCTCTATACATAATCATCGATATGGCAAAACCTTCGATAAGAAGATATTTGGCATTTATGGAAGGAGTCTCCAGTGTGCATGGTGAAGGAACGACCGTTTACAGTCGCTATAACATAAGTTCCGTGCAGATTTTCCACAATATTAAATGCAACTATGAATGGATAAAAATTTACCACATTTCATTCGATAACTAGTTAAAAAATAATTCCGCTTTATGTCGCCGATTATTTTCTTATAAACATGCCTCATCTCGTTTTACTCCTTACAACACTGAAACGTTTCTCTTAATATGTCGTGTAAAAAAAACCCACCATCTGCTGATATCCAGGATTATCATCTTCCAGCACCATCCTACAAATCAAACGCTCCAGGTAGACATTCAGAGCCACCAGCCCGAACAGAAAAAGCCTTCAAGACAAGATTTTACAAAATGTAACATATGCAGTTTATACGGTCAATGCCTTTGCAATACATTCCAACATCAGCAGGATCAAACAATGCAACATGATCACGTCAGACAGAGGGTATAGGCAACTCTAATCCTGCTCCAACCCTCCAGATGTAGCTTATCAACTAATTATCGAGCCCTAGATGAGCCTAATCAAGGAGTCTGCTATTACCGAAGCACTGAAATTATTTATCTGCTTAGTCGTAATGAAAGGGCAGGAGGACATTGTCCCCATTCTTAAGCTTGCAAATCGTCTTTTTCAAGCCACAAGAGCAGACTTCACATAAAACTACTGCAATTTTGCTTGCAATTTTACAGTCTACAGTACTTACAGCACCGGATGGAAAACCTGCATGTAAACACATGGTAGTATTCGCTCACCTCGCTCCCGAGGTGCGGCGTGTAGAGGTGAGCAGGAAGGACGCGCAGAACCCCAGCGCGTTGTACAACAGAGAGCTGAGTGTGTGAGACTCGGACATGATGAAGCTCTGAAGGAAAGCGACGCGTTTAAAGATCTCGGCAAACGCCACCTGCTGCTCCTGGACAGAATGCCTCATCTCGGCGAACACATCCCTCAGACCTGCAACAGAAACGTTAAGTAAGGAATAAAACACAACAAGGTGTGCGGTTAAACAAAAAGAAGTCATCAGCGTATGTACCAAAGTGTTTTATTATTCCTATACTACTTCAATTTGTCAACGATTATGATGATTAAATCGCCCTTTTTTCCCCACTCTCTTCCTTTCGCTTATTACAAATCACTGACACTGGAGACTCCTTCCATAAACGCCTCCTTACGAAAAACTTCACATCAATGATCATACACACCTTTGTTAAATAAATATATTTATCTGTTTACTATTAGGCTTAGATCATGTAGATTGTTTCCACACACGTCCCTGTGTACGAGCTGTTACTATAGAAACGATGAAGTACTATAACGTGTACATAAATATTAACGCGTAATTTGCTATAAGTCAATATTAAAGACAAAATATTACCAAGAAATGCATCGTAATGCCATTTTTAAACACCGGATAAAAAGTGATTCCGAGTTACGTGAAGGTTTACAGCGCTAAACACCTGATTTGTCAAGTCATTAGGGCAAAATGGTCCAAAAACACCAAAAATGATAAAACAGTGGATAACAAAAATTTAAAAAAAAAAACATGGAATTGAAGCGGGGAATTTAACGTGCGTGAACAGACCCCAGAACTCTATTTCAGAACATTATCAGAGACACAGAGAGGAAAATATGCTAAAAATAGGTGTAGAAAAATATTTTAAAAGATATGTGGAATTACAGTAAGGATGCACCAAGGGAAGGAAGGGTTATTTCCACTGACGGTACTTCATACATGAAAGGTCTGCTTTCTAAGAGAACGAACACTCAGGGATGCGTCGTATACTGTTATTGCGCTTGCAGCATGTGAGAGCAGACCACAATTACATTCTGGTTTAAAGCCAACCTGTTACCCTTTGTGGAGTGCTGCAGTGTGGTCTTGAGCTCTTCTCCGTTGCGCAGGATGGTTTCCTGAGATTTGAGAGCTGCACTTTGGGCCTCTACTAGATCCTCAGCCATCCTCTGGGTGGACGCAAGCTGCTCGGCCACGCCGGCTGAACTCTCCGTCAGCCTGAGACGTACAGGCACGCGTCGTGAGAAAAATACATCTTTTGAACATGCAGAAAACTGACTGCAAAAGACAACTGATATATAAAATGCTATAATTATTAAAACAATATCAGACTGGCATACTTTATATTCTATAGTAAAAACAGCTCCATAATTATTGGTTAAAAAAAAAAAAGCATATGGATTTAATTAATTTATTGATTTTAAATCGATAACGGGTTTTATTGTCTTAGATTACATTTATTTAAACCCAAGGATAGAGCGCTTATATTTGACTTCAATTTCCTCACTGTCCTTTACCATCATTATGGAATTGACTAACTGTGGACAAATGCAAGCCCCCCCCCAGGTGTTATGCAAGTGCTCATAAAACTGTCCACCTCTGCACTACATTAAACTTTGACATGTTCTTAAGAGTGTAATTAATATAAAAGGATCTGCAGCACTCAGGCTGTTCGAGCACCTGTGGATGGTGTTTTCCGCCCGATGCTGCCACTGCTCACTCTGGAGGTAGTGGCAAATACTGTGGGCGTGGGTGAAGAACTCCGTGTAGGTGTTAAACGCGACGGGGTCCATGTCACGAGTGCACGTTTTGACGTCGCTGCCATCGGGACACTCCGGAAAACGCCGTCCAGACCTGTAATGAACCCAGCTGGCTTATTTTTATTTCTTAATGGAAACTACACAGACTGTAGATGTTGTACATAGTGTAATTATGAGTAACTGAGGGTTTTACAATAACGTACTGGAAAATATTTTTACTCCTAAAGCAATTACCCATTGCTTATTAAAATTAAATCTTATTAAAATTCATTCCACACGCTCTCTCAGCACATGTATTTGATGAACATAATCCAACAGTTCAAACATTAAGCTCATTGTTTAAATACATACAATCAGATTACCATGCATGTCTTTGGACTGGGAAAGGAAACCGGAGGAAACCCCCGCAGCACGGGGAGAACGTACAAACTCCACACACACAGGGTACACATGGAATATATATATATATATACACACACACACACACACACACACACACACATCCATAACATCCATCCAAGACATGACTCTGGGCTTAATTTAAGCTTGCAATGCATTAAACTGATCCAAAGTAATAACAGCCTGCATTCAAGTTAAATCACACCAGGTAAGACACAAACCAGTAGAGCCATGTTCATATCAGCTGCAACAGATCCAGCCAAACCACTAGAACACTCCTGCACGCATGGATGTGCATGGCTCTCTCTGTGTCTGTGTGTGTGTGTGTGTGAGAGAGAGAGAGAGAGAGAGAGAGAGAGAGAGAGAGAGAGAGAGAATCCTGACCTTCTCAGGTGACAGTGAGTGAAGGCCAGGGCCATCATACTCTGCGTGTCGTCGGAGAAATCCCGACAGTTTGCATGGACTTTCTCCAGCGCCCTGGACCAGCACGCGCCGTACCGCGTCTGACCCGCAAACGCCCGCAGCCTCTGTAACTCCGCGCGCCCTTTCTCCGCTAAAGCTGGGTCCGCAGCCGCAGTGACGAACAGACTGAACGCAACGCAAAGTATCGGAATCGTGCACATCGCCCGTTTCATGAAATAAGAGAACAGCTTAATAGTACAAGAAGTATAAAACACATGCGCTACAGACACAAACTCGACCTCAGCGCGTGCACTAGGCCAGCGCGTGCACTAGGCTAACGCGTAGGCGCTTCCGGTCGAAGACTAGATTTAAGGTTGTAAATAGTGTGCAAATGACTGACACACAACATAAAAAAAGAAGTTACTTTTCGATGTATTTCATATTGAAGTAAAGATGACGAAATAAACTGGAAGCAAGGTCCTGTTTCATTACAAATGTAAACAGATGGTAGTCAGCCTGACCTCGCGACATTTTCCCGATTAAAACACGCCGCCATTTTGAAGGCCATTACAGTCCATTCTATTACCTGACTAGTTACTCAAATGTTTAACACTTTATTAAAACGTATACATAACAATACAGTGTTTGTCACGTAATAAATGATGTTACTTCTAAGACTTTGGAGGTCTGAGGGCTCAAAGAATATATCTGGTGCTTATTCCATATACTGCCCCCCCCCCTTTTTTTGTACCTAGGTTTGCCAACTTTTCAGGGGAAAGTAATTAAAACATGCTCAAAAAGTCGCTGGGTGACGTCACGGGCGAGTTTGCGTATTGATTGGGTCGTCGTGACGATTTGCATATCAAAACGTGCTAAAGGAAGAAGGAATCTTTTCTGTAGACATTTAGAATAGAATGGAATAGAGTTGAATTTGATCAGAATGCAAATTAATCAAGTATAACTCGTAATCTAAGAAGACAGAAGTGGTAGTAGTAAGGAGTTCAAGAAATAGACATGAAGGAAATGATTACAGACGAAATATCCATCCATCCGTCCATCCATCTTCTACCGATTACTCCTTTTCAGGGTCACGGGGGAACCTTGAGCCTAACCCAGTGATCATCGGACACAAGGCGGGGTACACCTTGGACAGGGTGCCAGTCCATCGCAGGACACAATCACATACACACTCACACACCCATTCATACACTATGGACACTTTAGACATGCCAATCAGCCTACCATGCATGTCTTTGGACTGGGGGAGGAAACCGGAGTACCCGCGGAAACCCCCGCAGCACGGGGAGAACATGCAAACTCCACACACACATGGCCCCAGCGGGACTCGAACCCCGGAGGTGTGAAGCGAACATGCTAACCACTAAGCCACTGTGCGCCCCACAGATGGAATAACTTGCTTTTATTACTTGTAGATATAGCCAAGAAGTGAGTTTAAAGCTAAGAAAAATGAAGTGTGTAGGTGGGATAAAAAATGGTGATCAGTGATTGGTCATTAGAAACAATGGTGATCAGTGATTGGTCATTAGAAAAATTGGTGACCAATGAGTGGTCATTAGAAATAATGTGACCAGTGATTGGTCATTAGAAACAATGGTGATCAGGGATTGGTTATTAGAAACAATGGTGATAAACAATGGCGATCGGTGATTGGTCATTAGAAACAATTGTGATCAGTGATTGGTCATTAGAAACAATGGTGACCAGTGATTGGTCATTAAAACAATGGTGACCAGTGATTGGTCATTAGAAACCATGGTGATCATTGATTGGTCATTAGAAACAATGGTGACCAGTGATTGGTCATTAGAAGCAATGGTGATCAGTGATTGGTCGTTGGCAAAAGCACAACTCAGTCAGGCTTTACACAATGGTGGTGAGTTGACTAAACATTGGCAGCACTGTTTTGTACCAGCAGCTTTTGTACACGAAGCTATTCCACATTGTTGGATTGAGTGAACTGAGTATTATTCATAATGCTTTCATTAAATTAGTGTCATTTTGGCACATAGGCATTCTAAACTTCGGGACCAAAAATTACCCAGGAGTCACTGCGGTCTCCTGAAGTTTAATTTTCAAACCAGTAACACATGTTAAAGCTCTTTGTAAGCAGGAGCAATATTTCAAGTAAAATATAACATAATTTGTGCACTTCAAATTGTGTTTTATTTAGCCCACTGCTCCATTTATAGCTGACATAAATGAATTCACTCTGCATTTAGTTAACACTCTTATTATAGGGCTCTCCGGCTTTGTCACCTTTGGTTCTGCCATTTCCTTTCAGGGGAATCCCCACAGCCATCTTAAGGACTGTGGCGCTTTTTAAATAACTTTTTAAATTTCAAGGGTTTATTTCTTTTATTTTTTGGTAGTTAATTCTGAGCTTGCTCGTTCAAAAATAAGAAATGTTGCATATGACACATTGAAGCATTAGGTCAGATTTGACCCAGATTTGATCCTAGATTTGATCCTGAGTTCAAGTTTCTGTCGATGCAGAGTTTTGAATATTGTTATTCGAAAATGAAAGTCTGTACTAGTCAGAAATGACAATTTAAATGTTGCACTGGAAACCATAATTAAAACCACAATCAAAAAATTTACATACTTAAAATACTGATGTGATATTTAACTGCACATACAGTACAGTGTCTTTTACATTGAAAGGTTATTTCTTTATAAGTAAATGTCAGAAAGCAGAGGTGAGCACAGCAAACATGGTAATAATAACTGCACTATTATTATAATTGGTGCATTTATTTCTTAGAATAATATACCACTTTTTTTCCCTCAGAATTTGCAAGGTTAAATCTCGTAATTCTAACTGAATTTCTCGTAATTGTGAGTTAACAGCTTATAATTCTGACTTTTTGCTTACAATTTAGGCATCCGCTTGACATTTAGTTAGCAAAAAAAATGCAATGACAAAGCATCAAACATTCTTTATAAGTATAGGCTATATGAAAACACATCGGCTAGTCAAGACAAGGAAAATCGGACACTAGCCCGCGCTCGTTACCTGAAGTTAGTCACATTTATATTAGGTCTAAAATGCGAGGGGGGAAAAAAACAGAATTGTGAGAAGTAAACTCGTAATTGTGAGAAATAAAGTCAGAATTGCAAGATATAAAGTGTCAATTACCTTTTTAATTTTTTTTTTCTCCATGGTGAAAACAGGCTTCTATAGTTTACAGAGTCAGTATTTGGACACAGGAAAGTCTTGAGGATAGAGGACTTTGTGGTTTGCAGATTGTCAGTGACATGATAAAATATGTTTTTTGGCTTATTAAGTAAAAAGAGAGGCTGGTGAGGGAACGACTGTGTACCGTATAGTTGCTATAACGTAAATGATAAGGGAACTAACTTGTCTCGTGAACGTTGTACAAAATGAAATGTAACAATAAATGGATACAAATTATGCTGTGTCGTCCTTTAATGAATACATACAAAAATTATGTATGTATGTACATTTACAAAAATTTAATGTAACTATAAATGGATAAAAAGTATGCCATGTCTTCCTTTAATTAATACATACAACAATAGTAATCATTTGCAATTTGCTGGGGTATAATCAAAATAAAAAACTTGCAGACATGCCTCTATAATAATAAATGAATCGACTTCTTGGTTGTAACAGTAACTGCTTTGTGCTTTGTCAATTTCTTTTTACAACAGCACAACCTGTCATGTATTATTTGTTACTTATTTGTCTAGCAAATAGCCCTGTCTAGGTATGACCGATTGTTCCGAGGGAATTGCGCGTACAAGGCAAATTATTTGGAAACATTGTGAAAAATAGGGCTCCGTTGTACAACTTTCTCTTGGTTCTAAAGCGCACCAGTTGTGTGATGTGGGTGCATCAGCCGTCAGAGGAAGTCAAAAACAGTAATGAAATGCAGTAAATGATCCTGTGGGCTGATTCTTTTTCCCATAAGCATTGTGGTGTTCAGACGATACAAGCCGTGTATCGGTTTACGCTTGATCAATAAAATACGATGCTTTGGGGAACCTCTGTCCAATTATTTAGGCTCAGATGGAAATGGAAGTGAGATTAACATACAAAACAATCAATACAATAGGTGATGTAAGCATGAAGTACTTAGTGGCGACGATGATATTGTCCAATTAAAAAATAAAATAAACTTAGGTATATTCATGCATGTCATAAATTATTTTAAACCACAGCACTGATGAATCTTCAAATCTGATTGGTCGGAAGGTGCTGATTAATTATTTATATCTATGTGCTCATTCTAATATGTTATTGTTTCTATAGTACTTGGGAACTTGTATTCTGGACGCTTCACATTTATTTTAGGATAATAATAAACATTTTAAAAAATTGCTGTTATTTAAAAAAGGGGGAAAATCGGATCATCGTGGATATAGTGAAACATTTATTTAACGTTTATTAAAGGAGTCTCCAGTGCCACTGCTGCTGTAACTTCGTAACTTCAGGAATGAATGGTTTGCAGTTTCTCTGTAACATGACATGCTATGTTGTTTTGCTGTGTTAGCTTTGAATAAAAGAGGGAATTCCTGGTGAGGGAATGACCCTTTATAGCGGCGATAACGTAAGTGATAATAGGAACTACTTAGTTTCGGGGATGTTCAACATCATTAAAATGTAACTATAAACAATTAAAATGATGACATCAAGTCAAGAAGAATGTATTGCAAATGTGTGTGTGAAGGTAAACATAAAATCGTGTAATGGGCCTGAGGGAGATATTAGAGTCATTGAATGGGAAGCGAGGAGTGGATTGTACAAATAGTGAGTAGGCTATTTCTGATGCAGCTTAAGGGAATACAAATAGCAACATGGAAAATTAAACGGTTGCTTTGTTGGACCAGAGGATTTGTAAAGTAACGATTGTAAGAGTAAAAAAAAAAGGTAAGTAAAAGGTACTCATTACAATCTTTTAGGTTATAATAAGCCACCGTCTATGTAAAATCAGGAGGAAATATGCTGGGGGTGTATAGACACTACTCTACATATAGTAATTCACATTTAAGTAAAAACAGTTTTCCTTTATAGATAATATATATATATATAGAAGTACCGTCTCACATGGGAATAAAACATGCTAATTGGAATGACTTTTATTAAAACGTTTTTTTATCAGAATGTAAAGATTCTATGGTCCTGGATATTTTCAGTGTAAATAATTCAATTGTATCTGCATGGAGCATTTGCCACTTTGATCTAGATCACTATGAACCCAATATACCGCTTTTTTCCTGTTCCTGTTTGAGCAGTTCATTACCATGCAGAGGGTTGTTTTAAAGCGAGGGTGAACTCAAGTAGTCTGGGACAATTCTTTACAAAATTGACTTCTCTAATGTTTTCTGTCCTCCAGCCAATATCTTAGACTGACTCGTTATAGATTTCTAAAACTCCCAAAATATCATATTGGAAAAACTGACAGATATTTTGCTCCTTAAGGATATTTGCTCCTCACTTACATGTATGTTAGTACAATTTATGACTGTGTGTAGTGTTGGCTTCTCGAGGTCAAATAAATGTATACCACAGCCCTGTTAAATTGGTAGGAAGGTGCCGATTCATTTTCCATAATAGCACAGTCAGACGGTATTTCTGACTATCTCAGGTTTATGTTAATGTGCTTGTTCTAATACGTTATGGTTTCTATACAGTAACAACACACACAGGAACTTGTATGATGGATGCTATATATATAAACAGATTTTAAAACTGTTTAAATGTTTTCTGTCAGGAGACGTTTGTCAAGCATATTTTGAAAGGAGTCTCCAGTGTCTGCATTTTATAACATTCAGAGGTAAAGCTGTAACTTTTCCATCATGCAAAAGTCTTCGGTCCAGAGGAGTTTCTGCGATTTTTTTCGGTTTATCTGTAAACCGATTTCTCGGTTTATTCATTTCATGAGAAAGAAAAAAGAGAGGATGGTCAGGGAACGACCAATTTATCTATCCATCCATTTTCCATACAGCTTATCCTACACAGAGTCGTGGGGGAGCCTGGAGCCTATCCCAGGGAACTCGGGGCACAAGGCGGGGAACACCCTGGACAAGATGCCAACCGATCGCAGGGCACAATTGCACACTACGGACAATTTGGAAATGCCATTCAGCCTACAAGGCTGTGTATATGACAAATAAAATCTTGAATCTTGAACACATGTCTTTGGAATGGGGGATGGGGGGGTTGACCAGTGTACTTAGAGGAAACCCCCACGGGGAGAACATGCAAACTCCACACACACAGGGCAGAGGCAGGATTCAAACCCCCACCCCCGTAGGTGTGAGGCAAACTAAGTCACCATGTCTGTCCCCCACAACTGTTTATGACTGCTATAATGCACGTAATAACACGAGTGAACTTGTTTCACAGACGTTTCACAAATAAAATTAATTATTTGTGGAATAAAACTCTTCAGAATGAATAGGAAGAGAATCAAGTGTCATACCCTTACTTAAACACCAATACACCACACATCACCTGGTGTGTGGTGGGCGTCCTGGTGCACTATGGCTGGCGTTGCATCATTTAGGTGGATGCTACACACTAGAGGTGGTTGAGGAGATCCCCCTCCCCTCACCTCCATACTATATAAAGCGCTTTGAGTGTCTAGAAAAGCACTATATAAATGAATCTAACTAACTAACTAACCTTAGTCCACCTAACATAGGCCTACTGTTCATGTATTTAATTTGTGTTCACTATTACCTTGCTCTCCACAAAGGTACAAGGTGTACCTGTTTAAATACAGCTGCTTAATACAGCTCCAGGTGCCTGGTATACTCAAGTTTTGCATGTTCTCCCTGTGGGTTTCCTCCTCATTCTCTGGTTTCATCCCACCTCCCACAAACCCACCAGTCGGAGTGTGTGTGTGTGTGTGTGTGTGTGTGTACGTTCCCTGTGAATTACAGTCATCCCATACAAGCTGTATTTCCACCTCCCACCCAAAACTCCTGGATTCCACCATGACCCTGACCAGGATAAAGCTCTCACTGAAGATATAAAGGAATACGAATAAATAAGGTTTAACCACGCCATGCGCGTAAAAAGGTTTATCGCCTCGCGTGAGTCAGCGAGGCCAAGTCAGTGATGCGTCTGTCATTAGTTTGAAGACTTTTCTTAATTGTGACATCAACACTGTGTAGAAGAAGATGACATCACTAACGACTGTCATTAAGAACTGCCATATGGTTACCATCATATTCAAACACACGCTGTGCAACTTTCTGACTTTGTTTTGAGAGGAACACGAATGGAAGCAAATCAGCAAGCAAACAAAACACAATGAACGAGATCAACAAAGAAATGAAACAAAACGGAAGAGCGCTCGAACAGTTGTATTCCGGCGCTGACGTGCACCGCAGTGTCCCTCGCGAGGCCTTAGACATTCTTCTCCGATGAGCCTTACCTTCCTCGGGTTCTCGCGAGAGGATCGGGGACGCGCGCGGACGGACGGAGATCTCGCGAGAGCTGGCGCCGCTTCGATGGTGTAGTAGAGGAGAGGAGGGGAGCGCGAGGGTGAGAGGAGGAGGGGGTGCTCACAAAGATGTTGCGTGATTTTGGTGGAAATTTATTTATTTAAATATATATTAAAAAAAAAAAAAAAAAAAAACATGGCCGCCGCAGAGAGCGGAGAGGAGAGACTGTAAGTGTGAATGGCTATCTTCGTGTTGTAACAGTGTGGCGAATTTCAAAGCGGGCCGCCGCCGCGTATCGCAATTGCGTATTTATCGCAGCTAACCGTTATTGTGTGTGCCGAGAAACGTTAGCTTGCTAAGTCCGTTAGCTTTAGCTTTAGCGTTAGCTTTGGAATAACGTCACTTGTATCCCCCCCCACATTGCTTTTTCCCCAGATCATGGATGAACACTTTTAGCTTACTTGCTAACCAGTTAGCTAGCTAGCTACCTACTAGGAGGAGGTGTGTGTATGTGTGTGTGTGTGTGTGTGCGCGCGCGCGCATGCATGCATGCATGTGTGTGTGTGTGTCATTTTCTGACGTTACTCTGAACTCTTGAGCTAAGCTAATATTACATTTAACGTGCAGCCCAGTGTGACATTTGAAAGCATGTTTACATCCTAAACTCAGCGCGTTGTTTTGTTTGTTTGTTTGTTTGTTTGTTTTTTTTGGGGGGGGGGTGGGGTGTTTTGTTTAGTTTTGTTTTGTTTTGTTTAGTTTAAAGAAGTGCTGCTCATTTTTAATGGCTGTCAAAACACCAGCCAGTTAGAAGTTAGCTGGCTAGTGCACAGCTGCATGCTGGAAAACGAGATTTCTGCCCCCCCCCAAAAAAACTGTCTTAAAGCTCATGTGCTGGTGATGAGTAACATTAATCCCATGTGTGCTGCTGGTTTGTTTACGTGGTTGCACGTCCCAAGTTTGCACATGCATGCATGCAAGTTGAGTTGGTGTGGTTTCTGGTCTTGGGATTATTCCCAGCCGTTTCAGATGGGTTTCTGACTTGGTCCTTGTTGGTCTGTCAAGTGGCCCTGAAATTGACAAACAAAACCCAAAAAGATGTTTTGGATACCGAGCTGATGATATGTTTAGGAAGCGGGGAACAATATATACTTCTAGAGATACAGATTTATTCTTCCGTCACTTCTGGGAAATAGGTTTATTAAAAAAAAAAAAAAAATTTTTTTTTGATGATTCATCCTGTACTCGTCTCGCGTCAGTCCAATGAAATCGTCTCTAGAAGGTTGACGTCCCGCCCCCCCGGGGAGAAAGGGGGCGTGTGTGTTGCGCAAAATAAGCATTGCCTGGATAGGGGTTTCCGTTTCGACGTGATAAA